>CBVK0103653126.1:0-13006 GCA_900067695.1 Picea abies | reverse complement strand
CTGACTCAATCCGGAGTCCAAGGGAGTTCCACCGATGCCCCTGCATCCTCCAGGTCTGACACCCTGCACACTCAAAGAAACTGAGTCAGCAGCATCTGTCTACACCAAGGTAGTAAAAACATCCTGTCATATAACTCAATGTATCATAATGAAAGAAAAGTTTTATTATATAAATCCAGATCACTTGCGAGCAAGTGTCCTCAAAGAATAAGTTAGGTAAGTGCGCCAGAGAGGGATGTTACAATTTGGTACAAATATGAATTTTTAGCACAACATACCATCCACAGTCATATGGGCAGACAGAGAGATTCAACCAAGTGATTGAAGACATGTTGAGAATGTATGTGATGGACAAACCATCTAAGTGGTAAGACTACTTACATTTAGCTAAGTTCTCCTATAATAATGGGTATCGATTTTCATTGAAGATGAGCCCATTTGAAGCTTTGTATGGTAGAAAATGAAATACTCCAGTGAGTTGGGACAACCCAACAAACAAAGTAGTACTTAGGCCAAAATTTCTTAAGGACATGGAAGGCCAGATGGCTAGAATTAAGAAGAATTTAAAGGCAACTCAAGATAGAAAGAAAATTTATGCAGATAAGAATAAGACAACTAGAGAATTTAAAGTGGGGGATCATGTTCTTTTAAAAGTGAATTCCAAGAAGATCTCATTGAAGTTGGGTAGTTGTACAAAGCTAGCCGTCATATTATGTTTTCCATTTGAGATATTGGACAAAATAGGGCCAGTTGCATACGTGCTTGCATTGCCTGTTTCCATGAATGTGCATAATGTATTTCATGTCTCTTTGCTGAAGAAGTATATACATTATCCTAACCATGTTATTGATTATAATTTGATTCAGGTAGAGCCAGAGGGAGACTTTCAAGTCAAACTAGTGCACATATTGGACAAAAAATTCAAAATACTATGGAATCAAGTTATAGAGATGGTAAAAGTTCAGTGGACCTATTACGATCCTAAAGATGCTACTTGGGAGCACAAAGATGCCATGCGGGAAGAGTACCCACAACTTCTTGAATAACTTTTTAAATTTTGATTTCTATTGTGTATATGCACTGAGGATAGTTCCAAAATAAGGGGGAGGGGAATGTAATATGTATATGCACTGAGGATAGTTCCAAAATAAGGGGGAGGGGAATGTAATACCCCAGTTTTGAGTCCCCATATGAAATAATGTATTATGTTTATTTGTTGAAAGGTCGGAGTTCCCAAAAAATTAAAGAGGCTTGCATGCCTAGGAAATGTAATGCTATGATCATTATTAATAATGAAATACATCGATGGATGCAAGACAGATAAGGACAAGAGTTATAGAGAGATATGATTCCAGGAGAGTGGGGGATTAAGGGGCTGAGTCATTTTATCATATTTTATTTACCCATAATTGGTTAATTAAGAGAAGGGGTTACATGAGCTTCTTGGGGGAAGGCCATGTGGTTCTTGATAGAGAAGGGGTTACATGAGCTTCTTGGGGGAAGGCCATGTGGTTCTTGATTCCCAAGTAAATATATAAACCCATCTTGTGGGATGTTTAGGGGTTCTTCTTCACTCACTCTATTCATTCATTATTCATTATTCACACTCTCCATTATGTTCACTTTTTCACTCATTCATTCTTTTTGTTGGAATGGGAACCTGGGGGGGAAATTATTGAGGAGGAATCCATTATTTTTTGGTTGTAGTAGTGATTGGTGTGTTTCATCCATGAATTAATGTTTGCATGCTTGAGATGCATTAGTATGTACTAAATTTTATTCACATTTGTGAGTCTTGAGTCCCATCATGGATATTCTTGACCAGATGCACTGGAGCCCTGGAAGGAGGTGGACAACCTAAGGGACTGTGTGGCAAATAAGGGGGTCCATTCTCTTGGGTTGTGAAGGATGGAGAGAATATAGCTAGTGTTTTTTGGATTGCTATGTGTTGATGAGAGAGCTTGAGTGTTGACTAGTTTGGGGAAACTGAGTGATACCTTGGAACCATCCTTGTGGATTCATAGCTCTGGCTCGGGGGTGAAATTATTGTTGAGACTTGGAACAACAATGTCTACGGCTAGGTGGAACGTCCTTGGTATGCATCCAATTGGTGAACCATTTTGATTAATATAAGTGTTCTATGCCATGTGTTTCTTTTCTTTATATTTATTTCCGTTGTGTATGAATTATTATCTCTTAGATTCGTATGTTATAACATGCATTCTTGCTGGTTATTGTTATGCATGGAATGTTTAAACATTCTTTATACTATAGCATGAATCTTTATTGTTTCATGTGTTGTTATCATGTTTCTTTCATGCTTTTAATAATTAAATGGTATCAGAATTCGAATTTCATTTTCGAACAAAGTTTTTGAGGAGGTAGCATGCCCGACCCTGGGGTAGCTCGGTATGTTACATCACATCCAATTTTCCCCCTCCCCTACATTCTCTTACCCCCACACCACATTCCCTTACTCCCTCTCCTCTCATTCTTCTTACCCTGCTCCCATACTTAACCATTTTATTACACTTCTTCGGACCTACCCCTGCATCCTCCCTTACCTCGCATTCTTCTCACCCCTAATCCACATTACCTCCCATCTCTGTTGTCCCTCTCCCCATTCCCCTTCACTTAACCATTTTTCCTAAGTTTTTATTCCCCATCTACATCATGACATGCAGCACCCTATTTACCCAATTACATTATGACACATGGAAACCAATTAGTATGACACATGGAAACCAGTTACACTATGACATGTGGCACCCTATAAAACTGTGACACATGGGATATGACTGGGCATTGACTAGATTCTTATTGGGTGAGGACCAGGCATTAATTGGGCATCAAATTGTTTATTAATTTATTAAATTTCCTAAGTCATGAAACCTACACTAAAGTCTCCATAGTTTCCTTTGTTCCACATGAGGACTATGGTAAATGTTTCATTATAAACACTCAAAAATTCATCTCCATAATGCATGTGGGATGGATGGTTTTTAAAGGCGAATTTTAATCAATGGATAGGATTGATCCACGAAATTGGATGGACGGTTGTTGAGTGATGAACTTTCGAAATTCATAACTCGAGATCCGGACATCGGTTTTGGACAAAATATGCCTCATTGGAAAGGTATTTCGACGAGGAAGATGATGGAATAGGTTTCAATAGGTGAAATTGGTTATAAATATCTTATAAATTGAAATAATAGTACATATTTTTTCATAATTTGTTGATGAATTTGCTTGGAACCTCAACTTCCCGAGCTTATAACTTGAGATCTAAAACTCCAAATTATGCTCAAGAGGACTTGTTCGAAATATGAAATGATGAAGATTACATATGGAATGTTTTCCATGGATAAGAGTTCAAATATAGTGCTCAAAAATTTAAAACACAGTCCACTTTTGTTAAAGGCAGTCAACTTGAAAATTTGAAAATAAATTTTATTAAATAAAATTTATTAAAGGAACAAGTGGGCCCTACTTGGAGGCATGAATTTCAATGAAATAAATTCATTAATGAGAATTCAATAAAATAAAAATTGAAAGTGGTTTACTCCAAAAAGGAATCATGGAAAGTTCTAGAAAGACAAACCCTAACTAATTGAAGAGCATTGAGAGAAGATTTTAAAAGAGAAAGAGAAGGCACCAAGAAAAGGTTGGTAGTTAGAAGTTTCTACAGTGGTGAAGAGTTTGCAAGAAGAAAATCTCTATATTTCCAAGATTCAGTGCACTAGCCTACTAAAACATGTCTTTCTACACTTGAAGATTTGGGTCTGAGCAATTTTTTCTCTTGAAAGATTTAGTCATAGTGTAACATTTCAGGTCCAAAGGAGCGAAATCTCTACTTGTAAAAAGTAGACGTGGTTTATTTCAGTTCATGTGATTGTCATTGGAATATTTTGAGGTTGTTTCAATTTTCTTTCTCTAGACACTATTGAACTTATCATATTGGGTCACTGTTATAAATTTATCATGCAAAGAACTATTTTGGGGCACTACATTAGTGATTTCTCATACTGTGAGTTGAAATCATGTGATTTCAAATGTCTTGCCTGTCAATACCATTTTTGGGTTGTAATGTAGTTATCATTTAAAGTTCTTTGAAAACCTATCAATTTCTTCATCTTGCAAAAGTCATAGTAGATTTCAGGTTCAATTTATCTTGCAATAAATAAAGAATAGTTGTTGAAGGGAGATTCCAAAACCTTGTAGACACAAATCTCTATTGACACACATTATCCATTATTTTCTTTAAATGATTTGATGTATATTTGTATAATTATATATAAGGTTTGATACATTTGCATATACACGATTTCTTGGAATATATTTTAGGTTTTTCTCTTTAGCATTCACCCTTTACATTCATTGTAGAACCATACAAAGAATCTTCCAACATTTCATCTAAAGAGGAGTACCAGCTCTATAAAAACGCAGGGGGATTTATATCCTGTGAGGTTGTTGTTTGGATCTGATCAATATAAACATAAAAAAGAGCTAAAAAGGGTTATGGGTTGTTAAATAGTCCTAAATTAGAAGTTTCTTCCTAGTATGGCTCACTATGTTGTGTAGTCCAATGGTGTTCTTCTAGTATTCCTTGAGCTAGCATTCTCTATAACTTCTCAGTTAACATATTTTCAAGGTTGGCTAGGTTTGGCTAACTTTGTTGCTCCAACTTCTCATCCAACTTCTTATCCTTCTTCTCATCCATCCCATTTATGTTCTCTTGAATTTTCTTAATATAATCTTCCACAAAGTCTAACCTTCATGTAGTAGAGAAGATGGTCATGTTTTCTGGAGAAGCATGAGGTGGTTTATAGGTATCCTTCATGGGTGAGTTCTCTGAAAAAGGTTACTAGATATTGAGGATGAGGAAGTGTTAGGTACTATATATCTCTGATATATGTGAGATGTCCAACAATAATACTTATCCCAATATCTTAGGGCACTAACTAAGGAGGTTGAACTATGCCCTTAGCTACACTCGACTATGTAGGTACTAGAGAGTGATCTCCTTGAGTGTTGTCATCGGTGTACTATAGAAACAAGATGGATGATTAACTTGTCTAGAATTGGTTTCAAATATATTTAGGTGACTTCCTATACACCCAAGGGTACATGGAAGTGAAATTACATATACAACTATTGTTCGATGTGGTACTACTTACCAACAAAGGTTACAAGGGTTTCTAACAATGCGATGTCACTTGTATTTTTTGCGTGTATTCTTACCCAACTGCAGTTTTAACTATTGAATGACAGATCCTTGTGTTATTTAAATATGTCATAACACACACACACACACACACACACACACACACACATATATATTTTAAATTCAAGAACTCGTTGACCCAAGAAAAATCTCTTAAAATCACCAAAAAATAACTTACTTATTTAAGGTAGGGTTTAAGGTCGAAAATGAAAAATGATCACATTTCTACTATACTTCTCGAATTGGATATTATGACCCCAATAATGAAATGACATAGATTCTATAGATCTATTGGCATTGATTTGATTGAAATCTGTGCACTTTATCAGAATGTATCCAATCTGTGAAATTTGTGGTCGTCATAAAAAAAAAGCCTAAAAAAAGGATGATTTTAAATCAATGATATCTCCACTTTTTGGACTCTACTTTGGACGATTGTTATATTGAAATTGGATGTTTTTTCAACAGTAATTCAAATTTTGGTCTGGATTTTCTAAATTTTGCATATAAAGTTTCAACAATTTACCTAAATTCTTACATCCTCTTTTTTTCCTTAAAAAATCAGCAAAAAGAAAAAAAATCCTCCCACTTTGTGCCCAAAAATTCTTCCACTTCATTCCCAAGAAAGATTTATGATCCCAATTGTAATGTACTTAACCCAAAAATTCATATAAATCACATAAAATGTAGAGTAAAAAAACAAACATAAGATAAAATAGATAAACCCTGAGAAATATCTCTTGATAGTAAAAAATAGAGAGCTATGTTCACTTGCCTCTTCAAGGGAGCAACCTCCTAGAGAAAAACTCCAATGAAAATAAAAATTCTTGAAAAAATATCACATAACCTTCTAATCAATATACAACTATTCATAGAGGATTGTACACCATGCCAGGGAAGTAGACCACATGTACACCATGCCACACATGATTGTGAGGTTTCTCAATATGGCTACCCCTCTGGGACCTAGGATTGTGGTTTTTCGTTTCAAGGATTCCCCCGATTAGGACCGGTAGTTAAAATCAACAAGAGTTGGAATCCCACCATGGCTATCAAAAAAACTAAAATAAATATTTCCCAGGTAGTAAAAAAAGATTCTTTGTAGAGTTAACATTTCGTAATTTACTCAAGATATGAGACAACATAAAATATTTGATTGATAGAATGAATAAGAATAATGAATGATATTTACAATGAATGGACCTCAATTATAAATATATTCTACATGATTCCTCTTTTCATTTTTATGAAGAGGTGTGTCTTTTTAATTATTTATAAATGTTTACTATTATATTTTTTTATCCCTATCTTATTTTTATATACATAACATTGCCTTCCTCTTCAAAATTATCCCTATCTTATTTTTATATACATAACATTGCCTTCCTCTTCAAAATTGCTTTGTCCTCAAATAAAGAATATTACTTTCAAAATATCCTCCAAGCCATTCGTTGAGATACTCATGTTGTGTACATAAGAAGAATGTGATGGTAATGTCCTAAGAAAAAACATGGTGTTGGTTGAAAACATGAAGGCCTTCCATAAGACTTGTCTGTAAGCCATTGTTCTTGTATCGAAGAATGGATATCCATACTTCCTAATGTTGAAATTGTCTAGAGTGTGAGAATACATTTGATTGACCTTGAATTCTTAGTCCAGGGATAAATGGTATTCTCCATTATCAAACAACTCTAAGATATATTTTTTGATATTTCCAAGATGAGGTAGTAGTTTAATGAATGACTTCCTTTGTCTCCCATAAATTTTATCACCCTCTTCATCTTATCCAAAACTGAGAATCTCTCTATTGAATTTATTCTAAAGAAGTATCTCAAGAATGACCTTTGTTTTGAGGATATGATGTTATTTCTAGATGAAATAGTAGTCATCCTCGCAGTATAACTATGCTAAAAATATTTCAACAATCTTGTTGGACCATTGGATCTCCTTGTTATGACGTTTTTTTGCTAGGTTTAGGGTTGTGGGAGGAAAAATGAGAAGTATGTGACGTGATATTATTTTGGCCCATGTTTTATGGGATTTTATCACCGTTTTCCTTAATCGAGACTCTAGTCTCCATACATAGAACTGCACATCCTCATCTCCAAAATTTCCCATTTCACTTCTAGAGATGAGGTTCCTCTTCCATAGATAGTCTCTTGCAATTTTGAGATGCAATGATATTATGATACCATTGGTGGGTGAGGTTATGGATAATGTAGAAAGCATATTTACAAACCCATTCTAGTTCACATAAGTTTCCTCATTGTAATCATTGTTTTCTTCATCTTCTTCAGCGTATGATCAATTGGATTTAGAGTCTTCATCTCCATCTTCATTTTCCTAATTGGATTCAAGGTCTTCATCTTCTAAGTTGTTGGATGTTGTCACTTTTTATTCTCATTCGCCCAATAGGGAATTTGATTCAAAGATACCCTCCATTTTGTTGATCTAGATGACAACTCCTCTAGGGTCCTTACCGTCATATTTCGGTAATTATTTTTTAATTTTTGATAATCTCTATATTGAAATATTGTGTTATGTATACTTCCAAAAATAATTATTTTTGGTGCTTCTTGATGTCTCCGATCACTTGTATTTTGTGATTATGGACTTTGTCATGGTTTTCGGTAGGCTAAGGCTTCTACAACTAATGCATCTATTTGTCCAATCAATTGCTCAATTCTTTCACTATGATAATTAAGTATCTTTGTTGTTTCATCCTTATCATCATTTCTTATTTTTAATAGGATGTGACATTGTTTCTTAGACTCCTCTATTAACTTGTCAATTTTGTCTTCCTTTTCTATTGATTTATTGATTTTATCTCTTAATTATTTTTGTGTTTTTGCTAACTCTTTGTGTTCTTCTCCTAAATCTTTCTGTGCCTTCTTGACATTACCAAGATGATGTCTTATGTTATTGACTTCATCTCTACACCAATTTAGATCCACATGTAACTTGTCATTGTTAACCATCTTGGGGTTAGACCTTTTCTTTGTAGAGCGCACTTTTAATTCACTTTATAAAGGGTATATAAAGAATTGACCATTTTATATAATGTATTTTTATTTACCGAGTCAGTACAAAAATTTTGACCGAGTCAATAAAAAGTTTTTTTACCGAGTCAATAATTTTATTTTACGGATGGGTAAATATTTTTTTTATGAAGTGATCTAAGAAATACCACGGGCCAAAACCATGGGCTCTAATACCAAAGTAGCATACATGTTCGGTAATTTACTCAATATATGAGATAAAATAAAATATTTGATTGATAGAATGGATGAGAATGATGAATAATATTTACAATTAATGGTTCCCGATTATAAATATAGTCTACGTAATGTCTCCTTGCCTCTTTATGAAGAGGTGTGCATTTTTACATATTTATTTATTAATTATTTATAAATGTTTACTATTATATTTTATTATCCCTATCTTTTTTGTATATACATAAAATTCATAGAGAGAGATAGTATCCACCTAGTCATTAATGACAACATGTAGGGCCAATGACCACCTCACACCCAATTCTATATTCTTTCCAAATGTCATGTTACTCTTCCTTTCCACAAAAGTGAGAACATGAACTACAACATGTAATTTATTCCCTCACTTGCCAAAGTATTCTACAGGTGTTACCTGGCATGTACAAGTGTCCAAATTGTTTTTAAAGTATTTACATGCATTGCTCAATATTTACATGCATTGCTCGATATCAAGTTTTTAAAGTGTCATCAATATTTTGAAGGTGAAAAATGATGGAGAAGTTAGATTAAACTGTATACAAATTTTCTATGGAAAAATGTAATTATTTTAAAAGTTTGAATTATTGATGACTTACATATGTGTGCTTGTGCAGAAAATCATTAATGTTCCTGGTGGGATTCCAAAGATGGCGCGGCCATTTATCCTCGACAACGTCTCTTCCAATGTACGAGTTACCCAAAAAATGTACGAGTTACCCAAAAATTTATATTAAAACATGGAAAGGTCATCCCCTAATGCCAAAAGGGAAGGGACTAATAACAAGATACATTTTCATGGAATTTCATTCAAGAGAAGTTCATATTACCTCAAATATAAATTCATAATTTTGTAATTGAATTTTTTTGTTTTAAAGAAAAACAACCAAACGCACAAAGTTTACATGTAAACTTGAAAGGCCTATAACATAGAAAATATTCTCACATTTAATTTATCTAAAGCACATTGTGTTCTCAATCCTAATCATACTTTTCCATATTAATTTTCAATATTTTAACATTATTGCAAACTATAGGACTACTTGGAGCATATATAATACTACACTATAGTCCTAGTATTTAAAATTTTCAAGTAACGTTGGAGTTCAAATTTTTAAGTAACATTAGAGAATGGAAATTAAGTTATCATTCATGTGAGTTTGAAGGATTGTGGTGGCATTCCACCAAATAAAGTTAGCTATTATAAATGTAACATCCTCAATATAATCCCCAGTTTAGTAATGTGTAGTGTAGATATGATATATGGTTGTGGGACAAGCGATGTAATATGTGAACCTGTATATCCAAAATTAATAAATAAAATCTGATGTTAGTTGTAGATGGACATGGATAGAGATGAAGGATGATTTATCCACAAGAGAGGAGTGGTCTAATGGGGTTTTATTCATGAGTTTAAATCCAATTTTTTTTTTCTTAATTTTATTGCTTTGAGTGAACCTTCTATGTATTCCCTTGAGTGTAGGAGAGCTCAATCATTGAATAATTTTAAGAGGGTAAGTGTGAGAGTCACATCCTAGAGTGATTGTGAGTTGGGAATGAGTACAATCATCTTGGGGAAAAGTGTGAGTCAATCAAGCAAGGGAAGTGGAGGAAATTCGTATGGGGACATAGAGGAGTAGAGGACATTTTATGCAGGGGAATTAGGAGACAACAAGGGAGAGTGTGTTAGAGCTAAGAGGAAACCATGGTGGATATATTCTAGAACTATTTTGGATTTGTTGAAGGCTAAAGAAGCAAGAAACCAGTCTTTCAGAAGAAGAATATTCGCATGCCTATGGAGTGAACTCCATATGTGATAATTTCATTACAACAACAAGCTTGTTGTTGGTAGATTTCCTAGTAGTTTTCCTATAATTTGACATCCATGGAGTCCCCAATAGAGAGATTCTTGAACAACATGTTCTTGAAGCCTTGATAAACGAATGATACAACTCGAGGGACTATGAGTAGAGAAGGGGGTACGTTCCTTGGGCCAAGAAGGTTGAGAGGAAGAGAGCTAGGTGAATTGGGCTAGATGAGGGAGAATATCAGTGGGTCCTGGGTAAATTGGGCTATGAGTGGACAGTGGAGAGACACCCTCTTCTGTGGAGAGACAACAATTCTATGGCTGGGTGGAACATCCATCACATGTAGTTGGTTGAACAATTGTTATAGAAAGATAAGTGTTTTTATCTTGTTTCTATGTTGCATTTATGGTTTATTTCTATGTGCATTGACTCTATGTTTGGAATGAATTATATGCTAATGAGTTGATTAAAATATTTACATTCACATTTAGTTAGCATGTTGTAGATGAAATTTAGTAATGGTAGCATAATGTTTAAATTTGTATGAACTATTAAGTGGTAAACTACAAGCTTGGTTTAGCAGAAACTTTTTTGTGTGTTTCCACTGGTAATGGGCGTCAACGAGGTTGGGGGATGCTATCTATTGGTATTATAGATATGGTTTATAGCACTTGGGATGTATGGTCCAAAGACGCCGTGCAGGGGTAGCGTTGCAGGTCAAAGTCTACACCTATTTGATAGAAAGTCAAGGGGGACGTCAACTAGGGGCCGAGGTGATGGTTGGTTGTGGTTTTACAGAGGAATCCATGGAGGGTAATGGAAAATATAAGTAGGGAGATATAATTTATTGAGCGAATATCAGGAGGAAGAACCCATGCAAAGGAACCCTATATCCGGACATCCAGTAGAATTCAGAAAATGGACTTTCTTCAAAAAGTCAAATCCTGATAGGGAACCCAAACTCGACAAAACCCCATAGGGAAGTGATGTCAGGATGATGTCGAGTTCACGTGGCAGTAGCAGGGTTCCACATGGAGATTTTTAATTGGAAAAATCATCTTTAGTTGGCCAAGATGGTAGGGCATGGGTCATAAATCGGATGGAGGATATCTGAAAGTTTGAAGAACTCCATATCTAAATATCCAGAAATCCAGAGATCCGGAAGTTTCAAAAAAGGGAATTTTCAAAAAGGCTTGGATATGGATGCCATGTCATTAAGCCACATTAGTAGGCACATCAATAGGGGTGACTCGATAGTAGGCCATGATGGAAGTCATGGTCCAGAGGCTAGATGGAGGATATTCGATAGTTTGAAGAACTCTGGATTCAGATATCTAGAGATTCAAAAATCCATAGGTTTTCTAAGTTGGAATTTTAAGAAAGTATCGAACACTGAATGGCAGGTATGGGATGATGGAACCTTGAAGTGAGGAACCATGGCCCATCCAAAGGTTAGTGTATCCATGGTTTTCCTTTGTTTGGACTTGTTAGAAATGTCGGATGTCCAGATGGCAGATATCCTAACCATCTAGGAAGAGTGAGGAATGTCATATTTGGAACCTCGCAGGCGGAACGAGCGGATCCAATATATCTATAGTTATAGGATTATATTTAATGAGGATTTTAGCGGATCCAATATATCTATAGTTATAGGATTATATTTAATGAGGATTTTGGGGGAAGGTGAGATGATGGATGTGGAATCACAGTATGTTGGAACTAGAAAAAGGAGATGGTTATTGTTTGATCACCTTTTGAAGCCGCTATGAATCTACATTTTCAGAATGAACAAATATTAGCCATCATATATGTCGAACTCAAGTGACATAGTTAAAGGCTGAACAACTTGAAGTCTTTGCGTTGATCTAGATCATTTATCTAAGTGATTTATCTACCATCTCATCCAGTATATGTGCAAGTTGCGCATTAAGGGAATAAAGGAGAAAGTTGGTAGGACACACTCTTTCTGCAACAAATGGGTTAATGACAGGTGGAGGAATGAAATTATGTACACATCAGTATAGGTGGGAAAATGAGGAGTTTCCATGTGGTATTCGGGTATAGGTAGGACCCATTGTTTTATGTGAAGACTATACGGGCATCCAAAAATCTGGGTTTTTGTATAAATGGACTTACTAGGAAGTCAGTATCCTGGATGGTGGAACCTTGTGAGTGGAATTATGATATTCAGGTATTGGTGATATGAATTTTTGTGAAAGGAAATTTTTATAAAATTCTCGATTCTGGATTACGGATATATGATGTTTTGGGGAAATAGGATGGGAGAATATCCAAGAGTTTGGAAAATATGGATATTCGTCCCTATGTCAGTAGTGAAGAACCTAGGACCTAATTCAACATGGATGGAGAATCCATGTTGGTAGAGCCATATAGGTCACCACTTGTGTGGATGGGTCCACATGGTTCCAGGTGTCACAATGATGTCATCATATGGATGATCTATGAAATCTTCAGGGAGGCATAAGATTCAGAAATCCAAAGGTTTTCTAAGTTGGAATTTTAAGAAAGTATCGGACACTAAATGACAGGTATGGGAGATGGAACCTTGAAGTGAGGAACCATGACCCATCCAGAGGTTAGTGTATCCATGTTTTTCCTTTGTTTGGACTTGTTAGAAATGTCAGATGTCCAGATGGAAGATATATTGACCATCTGGGAAGAGTGAGGAATGTCATATTTGGAACCTCGCAGGCGGAACGAGCGGA
>CBVK0103653125.1:0-11412 GCA_900067695.1 Picea abies | reverse complement strand
AGCGGATCCAATATATCTATAGTTATAGGATTATATTTAATGAGGATTTTAGGGGAAGGCGAGATGTTGGATGTGGAATTACAGTATGTTGGAACCGGAAAAAGGAGATGGTTATCGTTTGAGCACCTTTTGAAGCCGCTATGAATCTGCATTGTCAGATTGAACAAATATTAGCCAACATATATGTCAAACTCAAGTGACCTAATTAAAGGTTGAAAAACATGAAGTCTTTGCATTGATCTAGACCATTTATCTAAGTGATTTCTCCACCATCTCATCCAGTAGATGTGCAAGTTGCGCACTAAGGGAATAAAGGAGAAAGTTGGTAGGACACACTCTTTCTGCAACAAATGGGTTAATGACAGGTGGAGGAATGAAATTATGTACACATCGGTATAGGTGGGAAAATGAGGAGTTTCCATGTGGTATTCGGGTATAGGTAGGACCCATTGTTTTATGTGAAGACTATACGAGCATCCAAAAATATGGGTTTCTATATAAATGGACTTACTAGGAAGTCAGGATCCTGGATGGTGGAACCTTGTGAGTGGAATTATGATATTCAGGTATTGGCGATATGATTTTTTTCGAAAGGGAATTTTTATAAATTTCTCAATTTTGGATTACGGATATACGATGTTTTGGGAAAATAGGATGGGAGAATATCCAAGAGTTTGGAAAATATGGATATTCGTCCCTATGTCAACAGTGAAGAACCTAGGACCTAATCCAACATGGATGGGGAATCCATGCTGGTAGAGAGATATAGGTCACCACTTGTGTGGATGGGTCCACATTGTTCCAGGTGTCACAATGATGTCATCATATGGATGATGTGTGAAATCTTCAAGGAGGCATAAGATTTAGATATCTGGAGATTCATAAATCCAGAGGTTTTCTAAGTTGGAATTTTAAGAAAGTATCGTACACTGAATGACAGGTATGGGATGATGGAACCTTGAAGTGAGGAACCATGACCCATCCATAGGTTAGTGTATCCATGGTTTTCCTTTGTTTGGACTTGTTAGAAATGTCGAATGTCCAGATGGAAGATATCCTGACCATCTGGGAAGAGTGAGGAATGTCATATTTGGAACCTCGCAAGCGGAACGAGCGGATCCAGTATATCTATAGTTCCAGTATTATATTTAATGAGGATTTTAGGGGAAGGCGAGATGTTGGATGTGGAATCATAGTATGTTGGAACCAGAAAAAGGAGATGGTTATCGTTTGAGAACCTTTTGAAGCCACTATGAATCTGCACTGTTAGATTGAACAAATATTAGCCATCATATATGTCGGACTAAAGTGACCTAGTTAAAGTTTGAATAAATTGAAGTCTTTTCTTTGATATAGACCATTGATCTAAGTGATTTCTCCACCATCTCATCCAGTAGATTTGCAAGTTGTGCACTAAGGGAATATAGGAGAAAGTTGGTAGGACACACTCTTTCTACAACAAATGGGTTAATGATAGGTGGAGGAATGACATTATGTACACACCGGTACAGGTGGGAAAATGAGGAGTTTCCATGTGGTAGTTGGGTATAGGTAGGACCCATTTTTTTATGTGAAGACCATATGGGCATCCAAAAAATTGGGTTTTTGTATAAATGGGCTCACTAGGAAGTCAGTATCCTGGATGGTGGAACCTTGTGAGTGGAATTATGATATTCAGGTATTGGCGATATGAATTTTTGTGAAAGGGAATTTTTATAAATTTCTCGATTCTGTATTACAGATATATGATGTTTTGGGAAAATAGGATGGGAGAATATCCAAGAGTTTGGAAAATATGGATATTCATCCCTATGTCAGCAGTGAAGAACCTAGGACCTAATCCAACGTGGATGGGGAATCCATGTTGGTATATCCATATAGGTCACCACTTTTGTGGATGGTTCCACATGGTTCCAGGTGTCACAATGATGTCATCATATGGATTATGTGTGAAATCTTCAGGGAGGCATAAATTTCTGCTAGAGAGTCAGTTTTGAGAAAATGAATAGTCGTTGGAAATCTCTTGGAGAGAGGAATCCATTCATGCACCCATAAAATTTATTTGAGAATTATAATTTTTATTCAACTTAGAAGAAAATGATTGGATGCCTTAAAGAGAAGAAAACTATGCAGCCCTTTTTCTAGAACTATGAATATTCATTTTTGTCTAACAAATTTTTTATTGCATGTACATTTTTTCTTATAGAATTAAGAGGTTCAAGAGGGAAATTTGGTTCCTTTTATGAGTGTTACACTCATCGAGGACTCCCATATATATTAAATCTATGAATAACAATTCATAAGGCTATTTGGCAGCATGGGAAATGTTGAGAAATAGTCCAATGGAAGGAGAGGTAGGGAGGAGTCTGTGGAGATGCTTGTAACTATGAGAAGCCTGTAAAGAGAAGTGCATAGCTATAGGGTAGATAATGAGAAGATAATGAAATATCAGGAGGAGATGCTACAGATTATGAACATGTTTCATAGGCAAGACAACAAGTATTCTAGCTCAAAGCAAGCAACTAGTGCTAGACAAGTGGAAACATATAGGTCCCATAGTAGAGGATATGATCACATGGATGACAGGAAATAAAGAAGTGTGAGAAGAAATCATCATTCCCTAGAGAAATCAACTAATATATTTCATGCATGTTCATATCTAGAGAGAAACCCAAGTGTGTTTCTTTCCAGAAGGCTAAGGAGAAGACCTGAGCCAGACATTTTACAAGGTGAACTCAAGAAAACCAAGCCACCAATTTTTGATGGAGAAAATAGAAAGTGAGAATAGGTTGAATCTTGGTTGTTGGGAATGAAGAAATATTTCCAACATCATTATTACCCCTCAAGGGTGGAAAATATCTGAATTGCAACCTACCACCTTCAAGGAAAATCAACCATGTGGTGGGATCAGCTTAAGCAGGATAAACACCTTGATGAGAATAAGGTCTCATGGAGATAGTTCAAAGGATACTTCCAGTAGAAACATTTGTCAGAGAATTATTATGATAAGAATATGAAAAATTTCTTTGAACTCAAGCCGAGAAACATGACAATGGAGGAATATGAGATAAGATTCTTTGAACTGTTGAAGTATGTTGGCTTCATAAAGGATGAGAAGGTCAAAATAAAAAGGTTTATGAATGGAATAACTTCTTTATATAGTTACAATATACACTATGATAACCCTAGGACTTTGGAGGATACCATAAGGAAAGAAAAACACCTTTATGAGCAGAGCAGAGGGAGACCGATTTTCAAAAAAGCTTGGAATCACAAGATGAAGGGTAAGATGGATCAGAGGAAGAAAGGTTTTAATCCACCATTTTTCAGAAATAGCTCTTAAGAATATCAAAAAGGAAATTCAATGCATAATGATCCCAATATGGCAAATTATTTTGGGAAAAGCGAAAGGCATCAACCCATAAAATGTTGGGGATGTGAAGGAGATCACTTGTTTAGGGATTTTCCTCAAAAAGGAGAAAGGGAGAGGATTGTCCACAATATTCAGGAGGCTAATATAGTTGAATACATGGGAAGAATAATTTCAAGGATTCATGTAGCCTTGGACAAAAAGAAAGCAAAATACCAATCCCCCATGATTGAAGTAGAAGGTGAGATTAATAACCAACCCACATCAATTTTAATTGATTATGGAGCTAGCCATAGTTACATAGATCCTAACTTGGTTGAAATGTTTCACTTGAAAAGAAGAAAGCATGGAAAATCTTGGTTGGTTAAGCTAGCCACAACGGCTAAGAGAAGAATCAATGAGCTGGTTAAAGATTGTCCAATAGACATGAATGTACTTAGTAAAAAAGAATATTTGAACATTGCACCATTGGGTTCATATGAATGTCTGATTGGTATGGATTTGTTGGACAAGCACCATGTTGTCCTAGACTTTCACAACAAGACAATCACCTATCTTGATGAGGAAGGGAAACAAGGGAAGGTTCAAGGTATTCCAAGGACTGTAGTTGTTGGATAAATTTCAACCATGCAACTGAAGAATAGTTTCAGGAAGGGATGTCATATTTCTACAGCCCATATGGAAGAGGTAGTCAAAGATAAAGTTCCAATTATTAAATACCCCTTGGTCTTGAAATATTTTTGGGATGTATTTGGATATATTCTATGGTTATCACGAAAAAGAGACATTGATTTATCCATTGATTTTGTGTTGGGAGCTACCCCAGTGTCCAAAACTCCTTATAGAATGGGTGCACTAGAGTTGAAGGAGTTGCATATGCAACTTGAAGAACTATTAAAAAAGGGGTATATATTCCCAAACAACTTGAAGAACTATTAAAAAAGGGGTATATATTCCCAAATGTGTCACCTTGGGGTGCCCCAATTATTTTTGTGAAGAATAAAGATGGAACCTTAAGACTCTGTATTGATTTCAGATAGATGAATAAGGTCACCATAAAGAATAAATAACCCTTGCCGAAGATTGATGATTTATTTGATCATCCAAAAGGTGAAAGAATATTTTCCAAGATTGACTTGAGTTTGGGCTATCATCAAGTGAGAATAAATGAATAAGATATCAATAAGACAACATTCTGGACAAGATATGAACATTGGGAGTTTTTGGTGGTGCCATTTGGGTTATCAAATCCACCGGTTGTTTTCATGTGCCTAATGAAGGGAGTGTTAAAGAAATACCTAGAAAAGTTTGTAATTGTTTTCCTGGATGATATACTCATATACTCAAGGATTGAGGAGGAACATTAGAAAAATTTAAGGATGGTTCTACAAGTTTTGAGGGGGAATCGATTGAATTCCAAGTTAAGTAATTTCATCTTCTATCAAAAGAAGATTCATTACCCGGGTCATATTATTTCAGTAGAAGGGATAGAATTTGATCCTCAAAAGATAAAGGCCATTAGAGGAAGTTCATTTCCAATAAATGTAATAGAAATCATATCATTCATGGTTCTTGCGGGTTATTATCAAGGATTCATAAATGGTTTTTCAAAGATTGTAAGCCCAATTACTTATTTGTGGAAGAAGGGTGTGAAATTTGAATGGACTTCCAAATGTGAAGAATTTTTTCAAAAACTAAAGGACATTTTAATGAGTGCACCAATATTGAATATTGTAGACCTAGGTGAATATTTTGTTGTATGCACTGATGCATGCAAGGAAGGGATTGATGGATTTCTCATGCAAAATGAACATGTGGTATGTTATGAGTCCAAAAAATTGAAGAAACATGAGAGGAATTATGCCACCGAAGATTTAGAATTAGAATCCATTATTCATGCATTAAATATGTGGAGAAATTATCTCATGGGGATAAAATTTGAAATAAGGACATACTATTGTGGTCTGAAACACTTGTTTGGACACCGAACACTAAATTTCATGCAGACTAGATAGATGGAATTCCTCATTGAGTATGACTTTGATATCCAGAATATCAAGGGAAAAGAGAACCAAGTGATTGATGCACTCAACATGAGGGTGAATGAGATGCATGCTAAAACCATTTGCATGTATAGGTATGATTTAAAAAATATAATTATAGAGGTTGAAAACTCAGATCAACATTTCTCGCAAATAAAAGAGACATTACAACAGGGAAATTAGCAGCAAAAATTTAAAGATTATGAGTTGACAGAGGATGGATTCCTTATGTATAATGGCAATGTATATGTACCAAGGTCAAAAGAGATGAAAATGTAGTGTTTATGGAAATGCACAATTTTTACATATGTTGGACACCTGAGATATCAGAAGTCAATTGCAACATTGAGAAGCCAATACTTTTGGCCTGAAATGAAGAAAGACGTGGCTGATTACATATCTAGATTCCTAGAATGATAGAGGTTGAGAATAGACATCCAACTGGACTACTACATCCATTTCCCAATCTAGAATGGAAATGGGAAGTTGTCACAGTAGATTTTATTCCCAAGTTGTCAAGATCATTGAAGAAACATGATTCCATGATGGTAGTGGTGGATAAATTAACTAAGGATGTACATTTTATCCCAGTGAAGACCGCTTATAAGGAAACCAATGTTGCATAGAGCTACATGAAGAAAGTTTCCAAGCTACATGGAGTGCCCAGGGTAATTGTCTCTGACAAAGATCCAAAGTTCACATCCAATTTATAGAAAGGATTGTTTAAATGATTTGGGACGAAATTAAATCTTACTACAACATATCACCTAGAGTCATATGGGAAAACCAAGAGGACCAATAGGATAATAGAGGACATGCTCATAATGTATGTGATTAAAAAACCATCTAAGTGGGAAAACTATATCAATTTAGTTTAGTTTTCTTACAAGAATGGGTACCAAGCATCATTGAAAATGAGCATGTTTGAAGCCTTGTATGGCAGTAAGAGTAACATCTTAGTGAGATGGATAACCCAACATATATATATTTTATTGGGCCATATTTACTAAAGTAAATGGAAGAGTTGATGATAAAAATCAAGAAAAAATTAAAAGATTCCCAAGATAGGAAAAAGCGTTATGTGGACACAAACAAAACTTTCAGAGATTTTAAAGTGGGTGAGCATGTGCTTTTAAACGTGAAAGAAAAAAGAATCTCGCTAAGAATAGGAAGTTTACCAAAGTTGGCAGCAAGATGCTATGGGCCTTTTGAAGTCTTAGAGAAGATAGGACCGGTTTCATACTTCCTCGCATTTCCTGCATCGATGAGAGTTCATGATGTATTTCATGTGTCTTTATCGAAGAAATATGTGCCTGACCCTAATCACATAATTGATTGGAATGTGATCTAGTTGGAAAATGAAGGAGACTTGTCGATGGAACCAGTGTGCATCCTGGACCGAAAATTCAAAGTTCTCAGGAACATAGTTATAATCCTAGTAAATGTCCAATGGACCTACTACAGTCCTAAAGACACTACACGGGAGCACAAGGAGACCATGCGGGAGGTGTACCCACACATTTTTTTCAATTTTGAAGAAAATGAAATATAAGAATGAAAGACTCTATTTTGTGTAGCTAGAGTTCCAGAACCACATCTCAGATCTTTCCTAGCCAACATGTTCTAGAGCCCTGATAAAATAATGTAGAGCCTAAGGAACTGTGAGTAGAGAAGGGGGTACATTTGTTGCGAGTGGAGTTTAGACTTGTCATATTGATGAGATGATTGTTCCTAACACACCATAATTTGAGACTGTTGTTGTTGGTGACATTGCTACTGATACATCGATTTGTTCTACTCCTGAGAATCAACAAAACCTGAGCCATATTCTTCTGATCAAACAACACATAAATTTGTTCCTTATCATCATCCTCTCCATCAAAGGAATGACAATCATGCTTTCAAATGTTTGTAGAAGAGACGTGAAAGACAAAATTGTTGAGCAGTATTGACTATCATGATAAACTCTGGTTGTATTGATGAATGGTCATGGGAGAATCTAAGCAGATGTTTGAGGATGTTGTATTGTCGTATTTCATCGACTGTATATTCATGCGGTGATCCTCTTCACTACTGATTTCCTTGGAAGTGATCGACCGAGGATCGACCCAACATGATAGTCGACTTGAGCTCGATTGGGTTATTGATACACTAAGGTTCGACGAGAAATGATTCTCGACTAGAGGTTTTGACCACATATTCATCGACTACATTTTTACTCATGTTTTTTCATCGACTGTTGTTTTTGACAAGCACTATTGTTGCTACTACATCCCTTAGTTGTGTTTAAACGGGGGGGAGTACTTGAATTGTTGATGTTTAAACCCAACTGATGTCTTGTTGACTTGACTATTTTGATTCAAAATGGACTTCCAAATGTGAAGAAAGTTTTCAATAGGTTAAGGACATTTTAATGAGTGCACCAATCTTGAATATTGCAAACCCATATGAATATTGTTTTGTATGCATTGAGGCGTGCAAGGAAGGGCTTGGTGTATTTCTCACACAAAATGAACATGTGGTATGTTATGAGTCCAAAAAATTGAAAGAATATGAGAGGAATTATGCCACACATGATTTATAATTAGCATCCATTATTCATAAATTAAATATGTGAAGACATTATCTCATAGGGAGAAAAAATGAGCTAAGGATAGACCATTGTTTTCTGAAACACCTACTTGGATAACCGACACTAGATTCCAGATAGACTAGATGGTTGGAATTCCTTAGTGAGTATGAATTTGATATCAATCATATAAAGGGGGAAGAGAACCAAGTGGATTATACACTCAGTAGGAGGGTGCACAAGATGCATGCTACGAAAATTAGCATGTACATATATGATTTAAAAGATAGAATTATAGAGGTTGCAAACTCAAATCAACACTTCTTGCAAATAAAAGAAACATTACAACATGGAAATTTGTAGTAGAAATTTAAATATTATGAGTTGAAAGAGGATGGATTCCTCATTTATAAGGAAAGTTATATGTACCAAAGTCTTAATAGATGAAAACTGAAATGCTAAGGGAAATGACAATGTGCCATATGATGGACACCTGGGATATCAAAAGTCAATTGCAACAACAAGAATCCAATACTTTTGGCCCAAAATGAAGAAATAGGTGGTTGATTACATATCTAGGTGCCTAGAATGCTAGAAGGTGAAGGTTGAGCATAGACATCCATATGGACTAGTACATCCATTTCCCATTCCATAATGGAAATGGGAAGTTAACACAATTAATTTTATTACTAAGCTACTCATAATAGTGAAGCAACATGATTCCATCATGGTAGTGGTGGATAAATTAACCAAGGCTGCACATTTTATCCTGGTGAAGACCACTAAGAAGGAAACCAATTTTTCAGAAGGAAGTTTCCAAGCTACATGGAGTGCTTAGGGAAATTGTCTATGACAAAGATCCAAAGTTTACATCCAACTTCTAGAAGGGATTGTTTAAAGGATTTGGGACAAAATTAAATCTTAGTACAACATATCACCTAGAGTCAAATGGGAAAAATGAGTGGGACAATAGGATATTATAGGACATGATCAAAATGTATGTGATGGACCAACCATCCAAATGGGAAGACTATATCCATTTATTTGAGTTTTATTATAAGAATGGGTACAAGGCATCATTGAAAATGAGCCCATTTGAATCCTTGTATGGAAGGAAGTTGACGCACGAGCATCGTCAGTAAGTACATGTGGTAGGACAACTCAGTGCCTGAGGACCAATTCAGAATCTTGAACGTTGACCGGTACTACAATCTTATGAAGCTGATAGAAAACAAAAGAGGAAAGATCACGCACATGGAGACAAAATGAGCACGCATGACCTAGGAGTTTAACCCTAGTCTCGATGTAACCACAATTAGATAGCAGTTAGTTTGTTTGTTTTGTATAAAGAGAGGTTTTGTATGCCCTAAGGAAGGGTTATGGGGGTTGCAAGCAAGTAGTAATTTTTTGAACAATAGTTGTTGTTTTTTATTTTTGTTGTAATCATATTTTCATTTTGAATGAAGATAACTAAGGAAAATTGATCCAAATGTGTGAGACTATTGTTGTTCAAAATTCTTTGTTATTGTTGTTTTCAAGAATGAACGAATCTTGCTATGAGTGTATGTAGCTTTAGAATTTTTGTATAATTCTCAATCGCTTTTCTTTGTGAGCTAGTGCAAGGTGTGCATACAGTCCATAAGGAGTGCATTGACATGGTCTGTTTCGACTCATAAAGATCAAAAGAAATAGCAGAATATTTCCTTCGCAAGTAGTGCAAAGTGACTGTTGCAAGGAGTGCACAGTCGTCTGCAAGAATCCAGATCTTGTGTAAGAATCTGTTGCAAGGAGTGCACAGATCCATAATTAGACTCAGTGTCGAAGAGACTCCATAAGAAGACGAAGGACTAGAATAGAGGAACACCAGGAAGGAGGGAAGAATTATTTTCAAGAAATCTCTAAATTTGAGTGAGATGAAATTTCCCAGAAAAGAAAGAAGTGCTTGGGAGATGAAAATCTTTGAGGAGATCAAGCTCAGAAGGGATAACACTTTCCAATAATTGTGAAAGTGATCCAAGAAATGGAATCACAGGAAGGAAAAAGGTCGAAACCTTTGAATCTTTAGAAAATCTTCTATGTCCGAAGAAAGATTAAGCTCAGGGGAAGAGATATGGACCATCCGATCAACGTCCAGACAATCAGGCACAAGCGCAGAGGAGGAAAGATATCAGTCATTCGGTCTGAGTGAAAAATAATTGTAGCCACTCGATCAAGGTAAATTGAACTAACGATAAGCTTTGAAAGTACACAGGAGGAGCGGGGTTACAAAATTCTGAAATCATCTGAGTCGTCCATTGTCAAGGAGGACACGTGGCGAGACATCAACATTTCGCTGACTCGCAGAGTGGAAAGGTCAAAGGGAGGATTTGTGAGGATTCTTGAAATTTGAGTTCATGAATTGATCGTAGCCAATGATTGAGGGAAGATCATGGACTGTAGATCGAGGAGAGATCTGGACCATTGATTCATTTCGAGGGAAGGAGATATCAAGAGCTCGTATATTGGGAGAAGGGAGGTGAGCAGTCCTCCAACTTCGCGAAACGCAAAGTCTTGATACGTGAAAAGGAGATCAAGACCATAGGATCATGGGGATTGTGGACCGTTTATGTAGTGAGAAGATCTCACAAGTTCGGGTTTTAGAAGGACGAGCAAATGGACTTCGCAAAACATGAAATCGTGAAGTGCTCGAAAGGTTTGGCCCCAATTCATAGTGAGGGGTCATATGGATGGAGGGAAGGGAGGAGCTATCACGTGTTAGGCCCCTGTTGGAATTTTGGAGGTCAGGAGACTTAGTATGACTCACATGCAAAGACCCGATACGTGAAATTGCGAAACGCCTTTTGAGTTAAGTGAGTGGTCATAGTGAAGGGTCACATCGGTGAAGGAGAATAGAGGGGTTAGCATGTGCTAGGCTCCTATCGGGATTTTAGAGGTCGAGAGAGTCGGGGTGACTCACATGTAAAGGCTCGATACATGAATTTGTGATGCACCTTTCGATCAAGCGACTGGTCACAACATTGGTCACTTAAAGAGAGGCTTAACCAGGAGAGCTAGCACCTATTTACACTAAAGTTTTAAAAGCAATTAAGGAGAAATACATGGGTTTCGTATAACCTGCACTTTAAGGGAACGAGGGTATGTTAAGTGGATTTGAGGTTCTTGAGGGTCCAAAGAGTCAAACAGACTTAGTTTCTTGATCGATTCTAGACTGGGAGGTCGCAGAGCCCTTAGGAGAGAAGGGGGCTCTACATCGAGTGGTATAAGAGCTTAGTTTTTTGTTTGCATACTGCATACAAAAGAAGTATGGTGAAAGAATATAGTCTGATACCATAAAGTGGTATCAGAGTGATGCAGGAGCATCATCAACAAAGCAAGAACGCACAAGTAGAGGACAACTGGATATGCACCAACACACATTTTGAGAATGTTTT
>CBVK0103653043.1:0-15698 GCA_900067695.1 Picea abies | reverse complement strand
AGTTTTATCACGAGTTGCAACTCTCCTCCTCAATCCATTTAGGGACATGTTGGAAATTTGGTCTAGAGACATAAAATCCAAATTGAGTAGCATAACAGAGTTCTATAATCTTGCATGCATATGTTTGGAGAATTCCCATGCAACCATGCTACACACAATCGCTCAACACAATGTTCTTTAATATTGACCTCTTATTCATAAATTGCACTATGTCTCATTGAGCAAAACCCTAGTCCTGAAGATCCTCAAGCAAACGCTTTTCTTGAAAAAAGAATGATAGTGGAGGGGCCGACTAGCTGAAACCCAATGACCTATATCCAATGAAACTGATGGTTCGTCCATTTGATTCCTAGTTTTAGTTTATCGAGATTTGCAACGCACCTCCTTAAGTCATTTAGGGACATCTTGGAAATTTGGTCTGGGGGCATAAAATACAAACCAAGCAACATAATAGAGTTTCGTAAGCTCTCGAACATCTGTTTGTCCAAGTCCCACATGACTATGCTACCCATAATTTCCCAACAAATTGTTCTTGAAAATGGACCTCTTGTTCAGAATTTGCAGTATGCCTCACTGAGAAAAACCCTAGTTCCAGAGATCCTGTAAAAAATGATTTTTTGGGTAACAAAATGATAGCGGAAGGGCCTCACTAGATGAAACCCGATGCCATGGATCCATTGCAACTGATGGTTCATCCATCCGAGTCTCAGTTTGAGTTTTATCACGGGTTGCAACTCGCCTCCTCAAGCCATTCATGGACATGTTGGAAATTTGGTCCAGAGGCATAAAATCCAAACTGAGCAGCATAATGGAGTTTTGTAAGCTCCCACATGTATGTTTGGCCAAGGCCCATGCGACCAAAATACCCACAATATCCCGACACAATGTTCTTGAAAATTGAATTCTTGTTAATAATTTGCACTATGCATCATTGAGTAAAACCCTAGTCCCAAAGATCCTGCAACAAACATTTTTCTAAGCAACAGAATGATAGTGGAGGGGCCCCACTAGCTGAAATGCAGTTTCTTGTGTTGATGTTTGAATCGATTAAGATCAAAACAACAAACTCATGAGGATATGAATCTCCTTGCATTTTTTATATAGGATGTACTCCTCTTTGGCTAAAATATATATCTTGAATATCTTGGATTAGGTAGAATGATAAGAAACAAATATAAGATCTGTATTTCTTTGATTTGTATATGGAGTGGTTCTTGATAACCAAATATGATCTTTATGTGTAGCAAGAAGTATTTTAAAAATAGAAATATTGAAGGGAAACTTCAATATCATAATATATTTGTGCTCAACATCATATATACAACCCTCTGAATCACATACAAATATAGGATAAATCCATATCTTCTCTCAAGAAAAATGAGAGAATAATTTTGATCATCTCAAAGAATTTTAAAAGAGTATTGTAGTTTAAACAAAATAAAATTTGATAAGTGATCTAGGAGGATCCAGAACACTCAAATAGATCCAATAGGATCTAGAAATGATTAAATTTTGATCGTCTTAATTGGTCTCAGGAAGAGCTTTCCAACAGTGAAAAAATAACCTCAAACGGAGTTCGTACGATAAATATATGACTCTTCAAAGTTTTTGTCAAACATGGTCAAAATTCAAAGGGAGTGACATGTGGCACCACTAGAAAGGTGAAATTTGGTACGTTCGTATTGGTCATATGGCACTAACATGGAAATACCATAGGATGCCACGTGGCATGTCCATACAACTAAGTTGGTAGGACAGTACGGGTAATCTAGTAGTGACTTGGACCAACCGACGTTGGACACATTGCATGACCGTACAGACATAGGTGGACCAATGAAAGAATGTCACATGGCAGTCTCCCATTGGCCTAATATGGCTAAGGTTGGATAAAACTTTGTTGAGATCCTGGAGGATCGAACCCGAGTCTCTCGTCATACACTCCAACGACTTACCATTATACCCTCAACATATGACTTAACCACTTATGGTTTAGATTATATTTAAGTTTAATACAAGGTTTAAATGACAAAAAAATAGGATCATAGCCCTCGATCCTATGGTTATATATATTTATATATTAAATGTTGAACCCAAAATCCATGGGCGGTCGAACTAAATATTAACCAACCAAACCATATTCTATATATAGTATATAACAAAGTACCAAAGGGGGGAGAGGTCTGGAGGATCGAACCTGTGAACTCCTCCCACATACACCAAAGCATTAACTAATGTGCCAAAGGTTCCTTATGTTGCAGAGATTCCTACAGGAATGCTTTTAACTTGATGTTGTAGGTTAGCATGAGGTTCAGACCACAGTTGGGTCTGTATCCTATTTAGATCGAGCATGTAAAATAATGCAGGAGGACATGGAGTATGATGTAGGGTACAACATGGTGCCTCAGGTTTCATTCCATGGATGGATTTGAGTGCCAAGAGTCATGATTTTGTCTCGTTTTGTGTGCCATGTCCAAATATAGCCTTGTTTATACTCAATTTTCTTATATTGAACCGGTTCATAATATGGTTGAGTTTATACTCATTTTTCTCAGAATTTCAAGAGGAATTCAATAGTAACCTCTATTTTTGAAGTTGAGCAGGAGAATTTAAGAGAGAGTTCAAAATTGGATTTGTAAGTCCATTTCATTGTAATTTTTACATTTGAGATTAATGAAGAGTAGTCTCATTGTTGAAATGGGACTTGGATATGTAGCCTAGGAGAGGTGAACTCCGTCATCAAATCTTGTCTTATTAGTTATTTTATTTTATGCTGTGTTATCTCAGTTTATTCTGCAAATTATTCATCATTTTCAGAAGTTTTGGATAAGTAAAATATTCACAAGTGCACTGCAAAGTTGTCAATATGATCAAGAAATATTTTGAATCAAGTTAGATGTTAACATGTGTGTTTAAAGAATAAATTATCATATAAGGATTTTCATATCAAGTTGGTATCAAAGCTAGTTTTGACAAGTATTTGCAAGTGAATGTGACAAGGTCCAAGAATCAAGTTGGTGAAGGTGTTTGAAGAATCTATAGCATAGATTTATTTGTTGTAGAAGAGAACATGAGTAAATCTCTCATGAAGTTAAGGCTCCATAAGGACATGAACCGACAGATTCAAAAGGAGAATTGTGAATTAAGGATGCAACTACAATCTCTCGAGGAGGAGACATTCACTTGCAAATACTTGTCAAAACAGGTATTTTTTGTGAATTGGAAAGAGAGTTGCATACTAAGGATTAGATATTAGCACCATTCTATGAAGTGGGGAAAGTAGATAATGAAAAGTATTCTATGTAAGAGACACTATGTCCTACAAAAGGTTTACAAATAGTAACTAAGGAAGATGATTCATTATATTCTTCTTCTCCTTATCAAGATGGAGAATGCTCTAAGACATATGAAATAGGGAGAAATTCCAATGAATAGGTCCTTCATAAGCAATTGGTATTACCTTCCATCCTAGGGAAATGTAACAAATGTGAGACATCTCTAGGAGGAGATGTGCATTCCAAAGAGGGGATGAAGACATTTCCAACTAGTAATATTGGCATGAATTTATGGTCTATGTATCCATGTGTTTATTTTGGAGCTAGTAACCATAGTATGGTGAAATATCATAGAAGACAATCCTTGCAAGAAAATCCATCCAAGAAGAAGGCTAGAGGCAAAGGTCATTTTCCAAGACAAAATAATAGGGAAAGTGGCAAGAAAAGATTGTGGTTCAGAGATAGGAACAATAAATTTTTCTCTTGTTGTGGTAAGAGTGGACATCATATAGAGAATTATTGGATTCTTTATCCACACTTATGTCCAAAGTAGAACCAGGAAGATGTAAAGGCACTTACAAGAAGACAAGTAGTAGGCTCAAGTGAAGTTGATAGTCTTGTTGAAAGATTCGATAGAGAATTCTTCTCGATGGTTGGTCTTAACTGTGTAACATATGAAGACATCGAGGTATGGTTCATGGATAGTGTCTCATCTCACCACATGACATGAATGAGATCGATATTCCTTACTTTCTTAGAAGTGGAAACAGATTCCTATGTAGAATCTAGAACTAACACCAGACAAACAGTAAGAGGTTTTGGTTATGTAAGATTCTAGCTTGAGTCAAGAGGATTTCTGGGAATATAACATATGTTAGATGTTACATATGTCAAAGAAAACTTACTCTCAGTTTCAAATTTCGAAGATGAAGGATATGCAATCACATTCCAAGAAATACATTCACTTGTGTATTCAAAGGAAGCTAATTAGGAAACAACAATTATGCTTGGTGTTCGAAAGGAGAGGTTGTATATGTTACTGGGAAGACCTATAATTGGATCTAGTGATTGTTTGGATTTAGCATCATATTCAATGTTAGATTCAAATTCAGTGTCAGAGGCATTGTTAGATATTGAAAGTTGCGAGACTCCTTCTAGTACTAAGGGAAGAATAAGTCCATAAATAATCCACCTATATTTGTCCTTGGATAGGTATCAGAAAAGATTCCATTTTGGGAAAATAATTTGTAAATATGTATATTTGTAATTTGCAAATTTAGTATGCATGTGTAAATACTTTCTAAAAGTCTATTTCTATTATTGTTATAGAGGGATTTTTAGCCACTCCTTATAGAATTCAAAAAGTGAGAGGGATCTTGTAGGGATTTCTAAATCCTAAGGCTTTATTAGCCACTTTTGAGAATTTGAGAGTGAGAGGGACCTTGTAGGGATTTCTAAAGCCTTTCGGTAGTAGTGAAGACAAGTGTAGTTGTATTATTAATAGATAATGGAATGCATATTGATCGAATTGTCTATGTAATAACATTATTATTTTGAATTACCCATAGAAAATGAATGGAAGAGTAAAGGTAGTTTGAACATGTATATTGAAAGCGGGAAGAGCATCATATATATGCAATGTCTTCCTAGAGCTGGTAAAGAAATAGTCTTCTTCATGTAAAGATGAAAGGTAAAATACTTGTAAATATGTATGCTTATGCTATAAACATATTCAAGATGTTATTCCATGTTCATGTAGATGTATACCTTGAGTAGAAGCAAGTCAAGTAGTAAATATGTTTATAGAAAACATGTTTGGGTTTGCTTTCAAGGAAGGAGAGAGGAAATGAACATGAAATTCATTCAGATACTTCTAAAGATACATCAACAGTACAAGAACAATTAATCCATATGGGTGAGTTATAGATAAACATTTGACTTGGTTTCATGAAAGTTGAGATGGACTATCTTCAGTAGAGGAGGATATGTGAGTGAATGTTGAGTCAGGATTCAGATATCGATATTTCAGAGAAGATATTCAGTGAGAAGAATTATTTTATGAAGGGATCAATGATCCAGAACCAAAACTAGATCTAAACTAGCTCCAAGATCCATGAGCAAGGAGCCAAAGTCATAGCTATTGTTAGGAGCTAGATTCAGATCCATGTTCCAGAGAAGCAGAAAAAAGTACATTGATCTAGATTGGGTTTCCTTGAGTTTATGAAAGTTCGAGAAGGAGATAAAATCCATATCCAAGATCCAATATCCTAGATGGAGGTCCAAAATGATCAATACCAAGATGGAAATCAAACAAATTTTAGCAAGGTGGAAGAGTGAGGAAGCCTTATCATTAATAAGTTGTTGAATAAACTGTGAAAATCAATTCAACAAGGTTGAACAATAAGAAAGAGTGATCATCATTAAGTTGTTGAAATATTTATACTTTTGGAGGTCCAAAAGTTCTTCAGTGGGAAGGTGAGATCTAGGAGGATCCATAAATGCTCAAAATTTTATAATCTCACATTCTCTCGAAAATGTCTTCATTGTGTAGAGATCAGCAGGATCTTTCCAACGGTGCAAAAATTGCCTCAAATGGAGTTCATATGAGAAATATACGACTCTTCAAATTTTTGGTCAAACACAATCAAAAGTTAAATGAGGTGACACGTGGCACCAATGGAAGGGTGACACATGGCAAGTCCATATAGTTCGTAGGGTGTTGGCCTGACAATACCATATGAAACCATGTGGCATGTCCATATAGTTGAGCTGGAAGGACCATACGAGTGATCAAGTAGTGACTTGGACCAACTTGCATTGGACACAAGGCGTGATCATACAGGAACAGGTGGACCAATGAAATACCCCACATGGTAGTCTCCCATTGGCATAATATGGCTAAGGTTGGGTAAAATTTTGTTGATATCTAGGAGGATCGAACCCAAGTCTCTCTTCCAACACTCCAATTCCTAACCATTATACACTCAACATATGACTTGACCACTTATAGTTTGGGTTATATTTAATTTTAATACAAGTTTTAAATGACGAAAAAATAGGATCGAGGTCATAGCCCTCGATCGACAATATTTCATTGATCTAATATGGTTAAGGTTGGATAAAATTTTGTGGAGAGCCTGGAGGATCGAATACAAGTCTCTCATCCCACACTCCAATGAATTACCATTATACCCTTGACATATGACTTAACCACATATGGTTTGGGTTATATTTAAGTTTAATAAAATGTTTAAATGATGGAAAAATATGATCAAGGGCATAGGTGCCAAAGGGGAGAGAGGTCCAGAGGATCGAACCCGTGACCTCCTCCCACATACACCAAAGCCTTAACCAATGCACCAAAGTTACCTTGTGTTGTGGAGATTCCTATGAGAATTCGTTTAACTTGATTTTGGAGGTTAGCATGAGGTTTGTACCATGGTTGGGTCTGTGTCCTATTTAGACTAGGCATGGAAACTAATGTGGGAGGACATGGATTACGATGCAGGATGCAATATGATGCCTTGGGTTTCATGCCATGTATGGATTTGAGTGCCAAGAGTCATGTGTTTGTCTTGTTTTGCATGCCATGCCCAAATATAGCATTGTTTATACTCAGTTTTCTCAATTTCTCGAGAGGATTTTCTCAATTTCTCGAGAGGATCATGATGGTGATTTTTGTTTCATACTAATATGTCTTCTATGAAATTCTTAGTTCATGTTTCCATGTATGAGAGTTGTAGTGCATAGTTTGGCATGTAAACAGGGTCATATTGAGCCAATTTAGAATATGGTCGCGTTTTTACTCATTTTTCTCATAATTTCAAGAGAAATTCAATGTTAACCTCTATTTTTGATGTTGAGCAGCATAATTGAAGAGTGACTTCAAAATTGACTTTGTAAGTCCATTTCATTGTAATTTTGAAATTTGAGATTAATGAAGAGTAGTCTCATTGTTGAAATGGGACTTGGAGATGTATCCTAGGAGAGTTGAATTCCATCATCAAATCTTGTCTTATTAGTTCTTTTATTTTATTCTATGTTATCTCACTTTATTCTGCAAATTATTCATCATTTTAAGAAGTTTTGGATAAGTAAAAGATTCACAAGTGTTATGCAAAGCTATCAATACGATCAAGAAATATTCTCAATCAAGTTAGATGTTAACATGTGTGTTTAAATAATAAATTAATATCTAAGTCTTTTCAAATCAATAATCATACTACAAACATCTCACACTCGGGAATCCCAAGATCTGAAACATTATTGAAGTCATGCCCCGAAGTAATTCTTTGTGTATTTTTATTCATGAAATATATTCTTAATTATAAAAATCGATTTGATAGTCACATACATATCTATAAATACTCCATGATCATATAAGGAAAATATTTGAAGAATATAAGAGAAACAATCAAGGACTCAACCTTATTCTCAGTTCAAAATGTCAAGCATAATTTTTTGAGAAAATGATGTAGAAGAAAAAGAGGAGTGAAGAAGATAGAGATATTTTTATTTTTGATCAAAATCTTGGTTGCATATTGATAATTGGTCCCCTCTATCATGATCTTCCGATTCCTTATTCTAACCCTTTGATGAAGCTTTTTCTTTCCTTTTAAAACCGGTTCTTCTAACTCCTTGAGTAGTTAGGGATTTCTCTTTCTTGGAATAATTTATTTAATTAATGCTTCAATAAAGTCTCATTAATTAATTTACATCATCGACATATGTTGGTTTTTTCTAATTGCTAGATATGAAAATTATTGCCTTATGAACATATTTTAATTCCAATGTTATCATAGAATAATTGCACATTGAAAATTTCAACTAAAATAAAACTGCAACGAAATAATATAATCATAGAGAGACAACCATGCACAATAGACACAATATTTTTACCACAAAATATTTCTTGGTAAAAGGAGGAATATTTGAAACCACAAAAGAGTTCTTGGTAAAAGGACAACAAAATTGTCAAGTAGGAAGAGGTTTAAGTGGTCACCACCTAGCTTTTCTAAGATGACTTGCAAGCTAAAATTGGTAAGCCCACCCATGTACAAGGAAGGGTTGAGGAGACCAAATGAAATTGGGGTTTCCCTCTTCCTTGATATGACTAGCATGGAATAAATGATCCACCATTTTTACACCTACAAAAAACATGGGGTTTCCAAGACAATCCACATGGCAAGGAGGCTAAACACTAAATGAAACACAAGGTAAACACCATGTGGAATGAAAACAGGAATATGGAGGAAAAAAACAAGGAGGAAATGAAGCCATATGGTAGCAGTAGGTAAAATATGATAAAATTGTAAAGTAGGAATAAGTCTAAGTGGTCACCACTTATATTTTTATGAGATGACTTGCAAGCCCAAATTGGCAATCCCACCCATGCATAGGGAAGAAGTGACGAGACCAAATGAAATAGGTTTTTCCCACTTCCTTTATATGGGTGGCCATATGAGTTGTTTTGTGTGTCAATTGGTGTGTTGGTTCCAAGATTACTTGCATCATCAGTGTCTTGGTTAGTGTGTCTTGGTCAATGTGTCTATTACTATTGTTTCAATGGCTACAATATATTATAGTTTTCATTTCTTTGCCTAAGAAAGTTACATTTCATGTGAACATTAGTTATATACAAGTTCATTGTTGGGTTCACCTCAAGTTTCATTGATGATTATTAGTAGGAAATTTTTATTTCAAGTTTTCATTCTATCTCCACTTAATAACATGTGATCTATAGTGTTTTGTCGATGCTAATTTTCAACAATGAATTAGTAAATAATTTTCAATCCTCCATGAGATATCAAAGGATTGAAAAACAATCAATAGGATTTATGCTTGTTAACACATGCTTGGAAAAAACAAATGGAAGTGTTTATGCTACCGGTTGATTATTTGAAAACAAATAAATTGAGAAAAAAAACAATCAGGTTTAGATTGTGGGTTTTATTTGCAACCATGTATTAATAGATTGTTTTATTTCCTTCATGTGTTATGAGAGGATTCAAAAAATCTGGCAACAATTCTTCTTACCAATACAGAGTTGGAAATAAAATCAGTAGCATAAATGTTGTTGGTTGATACAATTTAAACAAATAAAATAAATACGATAGCATAACTTCGTAACTTTGATTGGTTGATATAATTTCAGTAAATGAGTTAAATTTTAATTTAGTAATTTCAATTTATTAAAAAAATGCCTACCTCTTAGGATATATATATATATATATATATATATATATATATATATATAAAAGAGCTTGATTGAAGATTTTATTAAGTGATTCATCAAGGTTTCAATAAATTTATTAAGGGTTTAGAAAACCTTAATCAAGGCTCATAATTCACAATTTTTGTGTACTACCATGCATAAAAGTGTATTGATTTTCATGAATTCGCCCTTATACTACTTATATTTTTTTTCCTTTTATTTCTTGAATTAATTTTTTTATAAAAAAATATTCTCCATTTTTAAAAGTATATTATTTTGAAGTAATGTTATATGTCAAACTTATCATGTCATCTTGGTGGGTGAAAGGTAGGTATTCCTCCATTGTTAAGGGTAATAGAGAAGTGTAAATATAAATAATGTTTGTAATCCAAAAACAATCTCATACCATTTAAACTAAAAATCTCAATTTTAAAATAATATTATTTTGAAATTATGTTGTATGTGAAACTTGTCATATATATTTAGATATAAATATTTTTTTTACTTGAAAAACATAATATGCTATTTTTTTAAATTGTTTCCTCCAATTTAAAAAAATGTATTTTTTTTTTAAATAATGTTAAATGTAAAAACTAATGTAATCCAAAAACAATCTCATACCATCTAAACTAAAAATCTCAATTTTAGGACAATATTATTTTGAACTTATGTTATATGTGAAACTTGTCATGTATACTTAGATATAAATATTGTTTTTACTCCAAAAACATAATATACCATTTTCTTATAATTGTTTCCTCCAATTTCAAAAATGTATTTTTTTTTTAAATAATGTTAAATATAAAATCTATCAAACTTGAAAACTTAGTAATATTTAAACTTACCTGATTAATATAATAACACAACTCAACAAACTATATTAATTAAAATTTCAAATACATTTCAAAAACACATTCAATATAGCTACAATTAAATATCACACAAAACTATTATATACCAACATAAAAGTACAAACCATAAAAATACAACCAAGTATATAAAAGTTTCTATTATCACTTAGATTGAATCATGGGATGTTTTTTTTATACCTTTTTAATTGAATGTTCCACTGAATGGATTTTCTTTTTTCCAAGTTTAGAATGATATTGGTGTGAAGTAAGGTTAAATATTAAATTTTTCAAATCTAAAACATTTTAATATTTGAATTTGTTTTAATAACTAATTTATTGAATCAAATTGACACTTTATAATGTGAGTGTCTAATGGTTAAGAATATGTGTTTCCTCCTAAGAGATCACAAATTCAAATCCACAAAGAGTAGAGTATGTATACCACAATAAACTTTACCAATCAAATAGTTGACGAGAAGGTCCCTTATCCCACAAACAAGAAAATCTCATACACCAAATCACTAATTTATCAAATCAAATTGACAACTTAGTAAGATTTGAAATTAAATAACAATTTAGTAAAATTTAAACTTAATTAAGTGACAATCATATTTCAATACCAAAAAAAAAAATCAATTTAAAATCTAAAAATCTAAAAAAATCTAAAATACAAACAAAAAAAAACATCAGATCAATTAAAAATCTAAACACATAAAAATTTTAAAATTACAAAGACAATTATATATACAAAGTAAAAAATTTACAACCACCTTGATGAATATTTTAATGCATCTTATACTAAATTGTATTATACTTTTCCTTTTTACTTTTATATTTAATGTGTGACAAATGATTTTGTCTATCTCCAATTTCAAAACTCTACCATATCTAAATAATCAAGTATTTAAAACGTATACCGATTCCAAAATTGGTTCTACCACATTCATATAATAGTTAAAACCAGTAAAACGCAACCAATCAAACCATTTAAAGTATAATAATTCAATGTTTTACAATGTAGAAAGTAAAAAATACACAACATGTGCATTTATATATATGCCTATTCCATTCGAGCCATAAAAGTACAACCAAGTTTGCTGAAGTTTGGGTTGCAAATTAACCATTCGTATTCGCTACTCACGAAGGACCACTTCATAGATCCATAATATATAAGCCATTTACATTTACAATATATTAAAAACAAATGGGTTTAAAATAATAATTGGGTAAATTATATTGTAAAATCTGCAGTGGATGTTACATAAATGTATAGTTCCAAAAAATTTTAAAATGATAATTATCCAGGCCATTAAAAATTCTATTACAAGTCAAAAACAGAGATTGACTTTGTCATTAATATGCAAAATTACCAATGCTTTTTTATGCTATATATTTTTTAATATATAGCTAATCTTATATATTTGAGGGACTCCGGTCCGGTCTCTTCTCATTACAATTTGAGTGAGGGACTCTTAGCTAATCTTATTACTCACTCCGGTCCCTTCTCTTCTCATTACAATTTGTATATTTGATGAGGTGTTTTGGATTGTGTGCCATGTGATGGTTTATGAATTCATTGTAATTTGACATGTGATGAATTAAAGTTACTAAATATATATTGGTGCAATTTATTAATTAGGGAATGGATTGTTGATTTTGTTGGGGATTGAGTATACAAACTAGAGAATATTTAATAGAGAAATAGAGAAGATAAACAAGATAAATGCATCTCATGCAGAGGTGAATAAAAATTGGGGAAATGATATATTTTTATTGTTTAGTAGAGAAATGAAAACAAGTCTCAAGAAACTCCTTACGTGCTTTTACATTTAATCATGAGAGTTCTCAATCTTTTATAGGCATACAAAAACCCAAACACTTGAGGAATCTATGAATGGTAACTGCAACAGTATGTGTTGTCACAACCTAGAACAATCTCCACCATGACAACAATTTCCTAATACTTTCCCCAACGAATCAAACATCACCTTCCCGCAAGCAAAGTTTATCCAAGCAACATTGCATCTTCTCTAACAATATTGGTTGCATGAACATCTTTGCATAGTTTGCTCCAATATGGACCACTCCACCTCCAATGAATCAACATAACCACAGGCTAAATCATTGCAACCACTGTAGGTGATACTTGCGCTTCTCAGATACTGAAGCACCCATTTCGATGTTGTTTACCTCATTTTTCCATGTGTCCACTGACAACACCAACTACATGTGAAATACTTGAACATTCCATTGCAAACATCAACCATCCTATTGCATTTGCATCAAATGGAAAAAAGAAAGAAGAAGCATAACAAAATCATATTACTTGGTTTCATCACATGTGAAGCCTTTAATTGCAAAGCTTTGATGACAATGCTTTTTGAAGGAGGGTACTATGTTATGACCCAAGCGGGACGTACATAGGGTTAAATGTATATGATATGAACCCAAGGGGGGCATATATGGGGCTAAATGTGCATGAAATGTGTAAATATATATGTAATAGGGTCGGCCTCAGTAAATGGGCCTCATGTGTAGGTGTGAATAGGTATATATGGAGATCATGTATTCATTACTGAGGACAAGTGAATTGAGATGTATTAATGTATTTGGTTATTTGGAGGAGGTTCTTATATTCTTTAAGGAGTTAACATGTAACTAATATGTCTTATCTATCTTCAAGTTGTGCTCGATGCTTACATTGTTGTACATGGTGTGTACTTCTATTTTATTATAATATGATAATAGCTTAAGCAATTGGTACATAACATAATCCTTTTCTTCCTTACTACCAGGGCATAAAGTTGAATAAATATTACAATGCAAAGATAAAGGGATATTTACTGGTTTCACAAAGTTCATACTGAATCTCATTAGTGGAAACCACAACTTACCATTTTCCCCATCTCTATGTACTTCTATGCCAAAGATTCTTTTTGTTGCTCCTAGATCCTTCATCTGAGACATCTTGGCCCACTAAGTCTTTAACCTATTGATGTTTGTTGGACAATTGGTTTGGATAGTTCATTGTCATTAATATCAACCCTTGGAAATTGATGTCAACCCTTGGAGAAGTCTGGAATCCCTAGATATGTCGGTGAGATTGATGGTGAGTTAGTTGTCATTGATGTCAACAAGAGTGGTTGATGTGACTGGTGCATTTGATGAAGTTTACATGAATCCCATAAGGTGTGATTATAGGACCCAAATTCGATTGAGGAATATGTACATGAAGGACAATGTAAATGTAGGTAAGATACTCATAGATGGATAGTACTCTTCATGCAATTTTCGATGATAGGTGGTATGCCACGTGGTTCCTCACGGTTGATGAGTTATGGCCTTGCGAAGTTGGAAGCCCCAAAGAATGGTCAAGAAGCCCCAAATTGGTTACAAGTCAATATTGAAAGGGTAAAGTGGTTGTGACAAGAAAGTACTAGAAGCCCTAAGATTACGAAACGAGGTTCCTATGAAAAAGTATATAAACACCTCAAGGAGTCTCTCATAATGACACACACTTACATTGAATATATATTTTGTGAGAATGTTATGGTCTAATAATTTGGTCTGTTGGTGAATTTGATGTGAAGTCCAAGGCAGCGGAGAAAGTGAAAAGAAAGAGCAAAAGTTTCGGAGTTGCAAAGTGCTACAGTTTTTTTGTAATGCTAATTAAGAAGTCCCTCGTGGGTCAGCTTGAGGGTGTCTCGTGAGGCATTGCCGCAGGTTTCCTAGGGCATGTCATGCGAGGCCCCACATGATAGGGAGTCTTTGTCTCATGAGGAGAATACATAATTGGGGAGAATATTGGTACCAAGTTGTTGAACGTTGCAAAAGAGTTACAAGTCAATATTATTGTACAACAGGTCAGCTACAGGTTACATGTATGCTTATGTGAATATTGCTTATGCTTGGTTATGGTATGGTACATGGTTAAGGCATGGTGGTGATGGTATGTGATATGGTACACCTTGATGATGATGTGATACATTGTTAGAAGTGCACTATTCTCTATATTGATATTTGGTTTGGTATGGTGATGTTATCACATGTTTGAGGTACTTGGTGATATTGGTACATGGTTGAGGTACACCATTGATAGTACTTTCTTGGTATATATATTGGTACATGGTTGAGGTACACCATTGATAGTACTTTCTTGGTATATATTGTGGTACATGGTGTATGGGATGATTGATATGGTATTTGGTTGAGGTACACTTCATGGTACAAGGTGTTGGCACATGGTATGGTGCAGGCATTGATACACATTATTGATGTACATGTTTGATACACGGTATGGTACATGATTGGTACTTGGTATGGTGTTGATGTACATGGTTGATGGTTGAGATACATGGTACATGTGTTGGTGCATGGTTGATGAACTTGTTGTGGTACAATTGTTGGTGCATGGTTGTTGGATGCAAACCCAGTCAGGGGAAAAGGATATTTTTGGGAAGAGAAGCACGAAGGGAAGAATGGACAATTGCAAGGAAAAGAAGCACGTGCGAGGGAAGCATGTGAGGCGTGCATGCAAGGGAGGCCTAATGGTGTTAGGGTTAGGGATTTTGCAATGTATTGTAATGAATGATGAGCCAAGAATATAAATAAGTAGTACTTAGAGGATAGAGGGGGATGGCAGAGGGACGTGAGTGGAAATAGGGAGAGTCTGGAAGTTGTAAGGTTGGTAAGAACTATACTATTTTGTAAGTTGGTGAGCTAGATAAGTATTGAGAAACTCGATATTGAGGGTTAGGTCACAGGTTGAGGAGCTTGGTGTGATCTAGTCAGCCTCACAGGGATCGGAAAGCCTGTAGAGATTGTAAGATCCAAGACTGTAAACATGCGCGACATGACATATTACTGAACCATAATAAACAGCTTGAGAGACAGATCTTTGTGGATGTAGCCCAGGAGGGGGTGAACTATGGTAACACTTGTGTTATGTGATTGAATGTATGCATCTCTATTGTTGTTAAGTATTGAATGTTAGATGAATGAATGAAGAAACTAGTTAGATATGATATTCCACATACATGAATAGAATGATTGCTTTAATCATATGTTGGACTGAATAAATAAAGATCACAAGGTACAACCACAGATCTGTACACATTCTCGAGTTGCAAACATCCGAGTATTGCAGCCACCCATAGAGCTATCTCGAGTGAGACTGCACAGTACACCATGTGTGTTGCGTTGCCTTCTGGTTTACTAGGGGGCCGATAGTTTTAGAGGGATTTTGTTGGGAGCTTGTTAAACCTAGACCCGGGTGTTGGAAATACTAAAACAACTGAGAGGGGGGGTGAATCAGTTGTTTATAAGCTTAAACAATTTTATGCCTTTTAAAATAATTATTAA
>CBVK0103653039.1:0-16864 GCA_900067695.1 Picea abies | reverse complement strand
AGCCCATCAGATGGTTGTTGAGACCCCATCAGGGGCAGAGACAGGACAGTGATATGATGAGCCTTTGCACACGAGAAGAAGAAGGACGTTCGACCCAAGACACTTTGGCTGAGCCCAGCCTAGGGGGGTTGACCCATTTCAGATGGAACGTTTTCCTCTTGATGGACAGGACGTCACCTAGGAGACTTGGACGTCATCTTGAGCGTGTGGCAGTTTGATGGGATTACTGGCACGTGTGGTAGCTTGGAGGAGCCCTAAAAGGGCTAACGTCTGACTTCTGGATGCTGGACTAGCCCCAAAAGGGCCAACGTCTCCCTCAGAGGGGCTTGACGTCCCACCTTTTGCTCATTTATCTCTTTTACTTAACAGTTAATGTAAAAACAGTATGATTTTTAGTAGTCAGCCTTGTCCAATGTTTTAATGACCTAATCTTTAAATTAAAGGTCATTGGATGATATATATTGAGGATGTTTTTCCCTCATTTGAAGAGAACACAACTCACTCTCTTGTGAGATCTAATTTCTTGCGCCCTACTAGGGTAGTTTTGTTGTCTAAGTGAGGTGCACTTGCTATTGGAAGGATATTTTTGGCATTTATGGCATTTCTCTCAAGGTTTACAACTAGGGTTTGCTTGTGCTTTTCTTCATGACATGCAAGTGAATTTTCTTGCAAAACTTCTTAAATGAATGGTTGTAGGTATAATTTCTTGCATTTGCTTATTGTATTGCTGATTTAAAACCCTAGGTAACAAGCACACAAGTAGGTTATTGTTACATGTCCCCTTGTTGAGAAATATTTTTCAGCCATTGAAGAAAGAGATAGAGCCTAGTTGTTGCTACACTTATCTTCTATCTTCTGAGCTAGCGTTGAAGCCTATAAGTTGAAAAGAGGAGACGTGCTAGGCCTAGATTGCCTACACCTAGGGTTTCACCTTCTAGGGTTTGAAAGCCTTGTCATTGCAACACTTTCTCCCTTAGATTTATGCTTTAAGCTAGCTGTTTTGCCAAGTCAATTTAGAGAAGGAGGAAAGAGCATGAGGCCTTGCTTAAGCAACACCGGAGTGAGCCTCTTTCCCCTAGGGTTTCGATTCTAGGGCCCTGCCTTTGCAACACCATAGAACTCTACCTTCTAGTCTCTGAGTTATCATCCTTCCGAGACCTTGTGCCCTTATTTTTGACTCCATATACCCTAAGGCACTGATTTGATCTCCAACGTTGAAGCTTTAGTGTACAAAACAACTCTTAAAACCCTAAATCTTGAAACTCTAACTAACTAACCCTAACCCTAACTAAGGCTGACGTCATAGTTAGTTATTTTTGACGCAGCTAGCTTTTGACTTTTATAAGCAATTGAGTGATGATCTAAAGCATGTATTGATTGATGTGTTGATTGAATACATTGTTGGCTTTGTCATTTTGATAGTTATTGATGAATTAATGCTCTTTCCATAGATAATTGACAAAACGTTGATCTCATTGATATCTATTGCTTCACATTGCTTACATTATATCATATGGTCATATGAAGTGCTAACCCTTTGTATATAGCCTGCATATGTATTTTTCTATTGTTGCTCTGTTACGAGCAGGTGTTCTCATTTGGGACTATACTTCATTATTGGCTGATTAGCCAGACCTTCTGATTTTGGTGGTAACCTATGAAGGGGAAACTTTAACTCTGACCTTATATCTCAGCCTCTTCAAAACCCCAGGTTGTCGGGGACGTCTCCCCTGGGCTAACCTCCCTAAATAGAAAGAACCTCTCCATCGTGGTGACATTGGGTGGGGAAGGTTCCTGTTTCGCCAGTTTGACCCTTATCCTTTAGCCATTTGACCTAAACTACAAACTGTGTGATAACAAGAACGATATTTAATTGTTAGAGGTAACTTCTAAGTGAGTTAAGCCACCTTTATATGAGTGTATGCACCAATTTAATGTGTTTTCAAATGCCCGTGACAAACTTTTATAATGACAACAAGAAATATAGTGAATTTGCCAAAGTTAGAGTTAGTGTAGTTAGTAGAATGCTTGAGAGTTTTGAGAGAGAGGTTTATCAATCAATTTACCACATGAATTACTTTAAGATTAGTGCCTTTAAGGGTTATGGAGTATTTCAAATGCAACTAAACTTGAAGGTTGATCTACTTGAAACCAAGAGGTAGGATCTAAACCCTACGATGTAAGCACCTTTGGGTCTTAGGCTTTAGATCTTGAGGAAAAGGACGTCTAGAGTGCAAGCACATTTGGGCCCTAGAAATCGTTCCTCCCTTCCTGATGCTTCAACTAGCTCAATGATCAAATGTCTAGGGATAAAATCCTAAAGTGCTATCACTTTAGATTTCTAACCCTAGCAAGGACAATCCTTTCTTGGGTCAATACACCCAAAAATCTCGAAAGATAAGGAGACGAAAAAGGGGTGAAGTGTGAAAAATGGTAAGTATGATTGAGAATGGCATGATGACTTGTCAAGGAGACCTCCCAGTAGCAAATCCATCCCTAAGGTTGACCACTTACTAGGGCGCAATGTCAATCACCAAGGTGAAACATAGCAAAGAGCATAACTTCCAAGCAAACATTCTATAATCAAAAGCAACTTTAAATGCAACATACTCAAATTCTTGAAATATTAAAGTGACACTTACCACAATACCTGACTTGTGTCTCATGGAGAAAGACCCATCATCTTCCAGAAGCAAGTTGATGTGGTTGACGTCATCATCATGAATCCAATATGTGTGGTGGTGAAGCGGGTTTCTATTTGTGCATGTGGACATTGTCAGTCATCTGTCTCTCGGTACTCCATGTCTGCAACTTTAGGGCCTCGAGACATCATCTCCTTCGTTATCCCTAGAAATTGGGGATAACATGTGGCTCCTACTCGGGGACATGTATTCATGTAGAGTGCATGAGAACTTCATCATCTCCTGGTCATACGTGTTCCTACACTAAAACATAAAACCGTAAAATCTAGGGTGGCTCAATCACCCTTTTCTCATATATATCAAAAATCAAAATCTCAAAAAAGACAACTAATCTAGAAAATAAAATTTTGTATTTTTCGTATAATATGATAAAAGAGAAGCATGCAAATAAAAAAAATGCAAGCAGAGAAAAATGAAAATAAAAACGAAATGCAACTAAGCTACCAAGAGAAATCAAGATGCAAATGCAAGAAAGAAAGATGACCTACCTACTTACCTGGGCCCTGAAGAAATCATGTATCTTGAATGTAGGGTCAAAGAAGAGACCCATCCATTGGTAATGGCATCTTTCTCCCATCCAAAGCTGACAACTAGTATTTTTTATTCTTGGTCTTCTTCTTGATGATGTAAGGGCCAAGCCAAGAGTTGTCATTCTTCTGATCATAGTTAGGCTTTCCCTTCCTCTTATCCCACATGAATGCAATACTTCCTTCACTGTAGTTGATGTAGGGTATGTTCTCAATGTACAGGCATGACGGTGGTTTTGTATTAATGGTATCCTTAATAGCCTTTTCACATTCCTTTTCCCTTTTATCTTATTCTTTCTTTAATATCTTGATGGACCCTAGCTCTTTTCCATGGAATTTTGCAAGTTTATCTTTGTATTCATTTGTCCTTGGAAGCAACACATCTATACAATCTTCCTACATAAAAGGTAGGTCTCGTCGATCATAGTGAATGGTATCTAGAACTTCATAAAAATTATCCTCGCTACTATAATTAGGGTCATTCCGATCCAATACATGTTTCCTGGACACCTCTCGGTGATAGAGAATCTCGAAGGTACCATCTCCCATAGGAGTGTGTGCATGAGTGAGGTCCATGCTGAGAAACCCACCAAGGGTGGTTTCCCAACTCCTTGATAAGAGCATGCCCCAAGCGTCTGGAACATCAATCACCACTATGTTCATGATAAGGACAATGTGAGGGAAATCTTCCAGGTAGACTTCCACGTATTCTATGAGACCATAAACCTTCACCTTCTTGGAATCAATGCCACATACATTTTCATATGGGCGGGTTGCTTTCAAACCAAGTTGTTTCATGACCTTTAGAGACATAACATTTGTCGAGGCCCCAAAATCTAGCATGCAGTTTTTCAAGTAGAGATCATTTACACCAAGAGATATGTAAAAGGGAGGGTTGGTATCCCTCTTTCATCCATGGTACATGGTGTTTAAGATCACTGGAGGATATTCTTCCTCATTTGTCACCTTCAATGCCTTCAACACCTCTCTTCTGATAGAAGGAATCTTGCTCATTTCCACCTTAGGAATTGACATATTCATCTTCCCAAGCATAGTTGGGAAATTTATATTCAAGTGAATCTCTTCTGCACGTGTTGATTTTGGATGAAATTCTTGAACTGGAGGTGGGGGTGGTGAGACCACCTTCTTTTCTGTCTAGGGAGTCATTTGTTTTGGCTTAGGTGAAGCCTGATTTGTTGGTTGAGATGAGGTTTTATTTTCTGAAGATTATGGAGGAAAGATAGGAATTTTATTCCTTCTTGCATAGGTCATGATCTCCCTTTTCTTTAATTCTTTCCTCTTCTCTTCAGCCAACTGATTAAGCGCCTGAGCCAACCTTCTCTGGCTCCATTTCTTCAGGATTCATCAACATGTTCCTATGTAACACTTGTGGGTCTATCATCAAGATCATCTTTAAAGGAAAATATTGTATCGATGAAATTGATAATGTCATGAGATTCTTCTTCTCGTCTTGGACACTCTTCCTCTGAATGAGGTTCTTGGAAAGGAGAGAACCAAGGTATTTCCTCCAAGTTCACCATGTTTTCATCAATTTTCCTCCAGCTTTTGAGACATTCGTCCCACCTCTCATGCCTCTTTTGTTGTGGTTCAACAATGGCTTGAAGCCAATACTCGGATTCCCTCTATAACTTGTCCATGATGTCATCAAATGAGCATTATTATACCATGATATTCCTCTCTTCATCCTTTTTGGATTTCTATGATGTACTCAATTTGGCTCAAGGTTCTATGTGACTGCTCGACCCATTCAAACATATCCTTATGTACTACCAATCATAACAAGGTTTCCTCTTGATAATTTATAACCTTTTCCATAAAGACATCCTTGATCAACGTATATCTACCATGCTCATCTAAGAAGTCAACTCTTAGAATCATCACTGTATGTGTGGTATCTTTGTAGTAGTCGGCTAAATGCCTAATAGATTATAGTTCTATCCTCATGGCAACAACTTCTCTATCATCTTCTCTTGCTTTGTCAATAGTGGCATGAGATATGGCCACCACTGCTCCCAACATTTCATTGACTTTATCCTTCTTTGCATCTAGCAAAGTTTCCTCAACGGTCATGACCATGGTGTTGTCTAAATTGAGCTTCCTCTTCCTACTTGTTCTTGTTACCGACACTTGTATTTTCTTGTCATAAGTTATGGCCTCAATGTCAACAACTTCATCTAATGGCTCTGGTATTTTTTTATCACCCCATGCCAGCATAATCCCCATGCTTCCTAGAGTATGAAAGTGTTCCATGGTAGGAACTTTGCCTTTATCACTTGCAAATGCCTGACCTCCCAGTTCTTTTGTTTTTTTACCAGTGGTCTGCTCTTTTCTTGGCTCCTCAAGAGGTTGGTCTTTCTTATTGGTCTGTTCAGCTCCCACTTTTGTATACACATCCTTTGTTTTTTTACGAGTTGTAGTATCTTCTAGTCTATTATTTTTTTACAATTCTCGTTGTGTCACTTCCTTGTGAACATAAGTGGTTGGTGGGTCGATCATTGTCTCTTCATTTGTTGGAGTAGTGCTCTTCCCCTCTACCTTGTCTCCCTCACTCATAACCTCTTCTTCCTCTTTCTCCTTTTCCTTTTTCTCCTACTTGGGATTTTTTTCCTATGAACCTTTTTCCTCATTCTCATTTCCACCATCACTTTCTTGTGTCTTGTAAAACCCCAGGTATTGGACAAAAAAGTCAAAATGCTCCGGAATCGAGTTATAGAGCTGGTAAAAGTTCAGTGGACCTGCTACGGTCCTGAAGATGCTACCTGGGAGCATGAAGATTCCATGCGGGTAGAGTACCCGCATCTTTTTTAATAAATTTGAAATTTTGATCTTTATTTTGTATATGCGTCAAGGACAGTGCCAAAATAAGGGGGAGGGGATGTAACACCCCAGGTTTTGAACCCCCATTTTAAATAATGTATTGTTACAATGTTGAGAGGCCAGAGTGCCCAAACAATTATTAAAAGGCCAGTGTGCCCAAGACATGTAATGTTTCTATCATTATTAATAATAAATACATCTCTGGCTGCTAGACGGACAAGGACTAGAGTTATAGGGGGCTATGATTCCACAAGAGAGGGAGCTTGAGGGGCTAAGTGTTTATTCCTATTTTAATTATCCCTTTTGTCTAAGGGAGGGGATCGGTTACATAAGCTTCTTGGGGAAGGCCAGGAGGTTCTTGATTCCCCCCTCGCGAAGTTACTTAAACCTGCCTCTGGTCTGATGGGGGGGTTCGCCTGATGGCTTGTTTGTTGATTTTCTGTACGTTCATTCATTTCCCTCATGCACTTTCATGCACCCACTTACCCATTCATTTATCCATCCTCATCCGTGTCTTGTCTTGGGAAAGGGAACCGAGCTGCTGAAGAATTAGCCACGGTATGGTGGGTTGAAGTGGTCGCTGGTGTGATCCAGCCGTGACTTGAGGCCTGCATGTCTGAGATGCGTTGGCCTGTGTCCAATGTTGCTCACAGCTGCGAGTCCTGAGAGTTCCAACATTGAGATTCTTGACCAGTTGCGCTGGAGCCTGAATAAGGAGAAGGACTGCCTGAGGGACTGCGTGGCAGAGAAGGGTGGAGGTCCGTTCTCTCGGGTGGTGCAAGATGGGTAGAAGGGAGCTGGGTACTTGGATTGCTGTGAGAGCTTGGGTGCTGACTGGTTTGGGAAGCCAGGCAACACTTTGGAACCGTCCTTGTGGATTCATAGCCCTGGCTCGGGGGTGATGCCGCTGTTGAGTTTTGAAACAGTAGTGTCTACAGTTGGGTGGAACGTCCTTGGTCTGTAGCCAGTTGGTGTCATCTTTCATAAAGATAAGTGCTCTCTGTTATGGTATCATTTACATGTATATGAATGTATTTCCGTTGTATATTTAATTATTTTTCAATTGAATCTTTAGACTATGCATGCTTGTTGACTACTGTTGTGCATGTCGTTAAAGTCTTTTCTTTTATGCATCCTTAAATTTTAAAAAGGTATCGGTAAGAGAAAGAAGTCCAAGGGTGGGCTTGAAGGTAGCATGCCCCGGCCTGTGGGTGGATGGGGATGTTATAGATTGGTATCAGAGCTTTTGGTTGAAACATTGGGCCGATATGGGCCGGGTTTGTTGGTCAGAATCTCGTGGTTACATATCGAACTCTGACCGTGGAGTTGAAAATCTTAGGAGGAATGGCGTTGCAGAATCTACACAGGAGTTAGATCACCAAAGACTCGTCGTAAGGGGTTCGAAGGATCGTGACCGTCCCCTTTGAATTCGGGAGCGATCGCCACTGTAGGATCAGGAGAGATCCGGGATCGTTGGATCGGAGGACAGGTGAACAGGGGTCGTCCGATGAAAAGGAAGAAAGGGTTAAGATCACCACCATCATATCCCATTGGAGAGAGAGATCAACAGACAACCGACATTGTGGGGAACCAAGTTGCGCGGGAGATAATTTCCGAAGGCGGTCCCGCAATCCAAACCACGGTTTCACCAAGGGGTTACGTGTCAGCGTCAGGAGAATTGCAGGGCGAAAAACGAGTTACTCCAAATCACCGATGCGTGCCCCCGCAAATTGAAAGGCAATAAGGGATGTGACATGTTAGGGCTCGAACATCGAAACTTCATATAGCCAAAGTAGATCCTAACTGTCGATCACCAAGAGGTACGTGTCAGTAGATCAGTAACTTCGGAGAAATCTGTTCGAGAGGTTTTCAGTTGAGATTTGAAACTCCCGAAGCCTGGAGAGCCAGAGAGCCAAAGTAAATCTCGATCGTTCAATCATCTGAAATAGATCTCAGTCGCCAGATCGTCCGGAGTAAATCTCAAGCATCGGATCGTCCGAGGTGAATCTGGGCCATCTGATCTAGAAGAGACGTGGTGTAAATCTGTGGATTTTGGGTGAAGACCCGAAGTAAGCCTCAATCGTCAGATTAAGGAGGACACGTGGTGCAGATCCGTCGACTTCGGGTGAAGACCCAAAGTGAATCTTAGTTTTCCGATCCAGGAGGACACATGGCAACAGATTGGCCAGTTCGAGAATTCGGAGTTCGGGAGAATTGGAAGTGTGCTAGTATGGAAACTCCTGAAGTCTCGAAGCCCGAAGAGCTGAAGTGATGGTGCATGATGACGTCGCCTAGAGGTGATGTGGATCCTGGAATTCCTGAAGTGACGTGGCTTGCGGATGTCACCTGGGATGACATGGACACATCGGATGTGTGCCACGTGTAAGTAAGTTTTGAGCATTTGGAGTATTGAAATGTCAGTTAGAACGTGACACGTGTCACCCGCCTGGTTGGGCCACGTGTCCGCTTCTAGTATTTCGCCACGTAGCGACAGATTGTGCAGTTCGGAGACTGGGCACCCCAAAGGGGAAAGATGTGACAGGTTGTGTTGGGTCGAAAAATCCTGAAGGCCCGAAGGCCGGAGTACATATCGACTGTTGATTCCAAAAGACACACTTCGAAGGATCGTCGACTTCGGGTGAAAGCACTCTGGGAGAAAGTGCAGGAGGAAAGTTTGAAACTTCCGAAGCCCGAAGAGCCAAAATGATTCACAATCGCTGATCTGTGGGAGAACACCCGTCAGCATATCATGAACTCCGGGTAAAAGTGTTCCAGGAGGAGGCAAGCGAGGAAAGTTGAGACTCCCGAAGCGCGGAGTCTCGAAGTGGATCTCGATCATTGATCGTGAAAGAGGACGAGGACCGTTGATCCGGTCCTGGCTGAAAGTTCCAAAGTCCCGAAGCTCTGGACAAGCGCTTTGTTAGCTAAGCGCAGGGTCATGGCCGTGGTCATATGTAGATTGAGAGCTGAGGGAAGGAGGACTAAGGGCCGAATTGGTTGTCTTCAAGACAGGAAAGTGCTAAGGAAGGATTTAGCCGTGATTTTTAGTCGTGGTCACCTGGGAGGGTGGTTTGAAGGAAGCGCCTGTGCAGGATGAAATTCTGTGTCAGCCAAGGATAACATGACACTATTATTTTCGAAGAATGGGGATATGATCTCCATGAACAAAAAAAGAAAAAGAGACCTGTAGCATGGTTTGACAATTTTTGTTTATCATATGCATAATTCTAACAAAATGGTCACTTGCACATTTTGCAGAATTAAGGGGTTTAAACACATCAACTCAAGATGCATATTGAGGAAATGGAAGAAGGCGAGGGAGCCTCTAGTCATGATAAGGAGGCCGAAGGCCAGAATATCAGAGTTGGTAATGTAGAGACAAAGTCCAATGGACACAAGGGAAAAGGAGAGCACGAAACGTTAATAGAAACAGTAAGAAGCCTAAAGATGGAAGTGCAGAGCTACAAAGCAGACAACGAGAGACTGATGAGAGAGCAAAGTCAGATAAATGCTCGAGTGTTGCAGAGCTTAAATCAGTTGCAGAGGCAAATGAAGAAGGGATCAAAATCAAGACAAGAGGAAGAAGGCAGGTGCCATGAAAGAAGGGATGATCGTGGGAGAGATGGTTATTCCAGAAGTGCTAGCAGAGCTCATGGACACCACTCACCTCCTTACTCAGAAAGAAAGTTTTATGCATCGAAAGATCCCGTAAGCAGTCCAGAGGTGTCGCCTGTCAAACACCAAAGAAGGAAACAAAAGGTAGATAGTTTGCAAGGAGAGTTGAGGAAGCTCAAGCCACCGGCCTTTGAGGGTGAAAGAGAAAGGGAAGATGATGTCGAAGAATGGTTGCTTGGGCTCGGGAGATATTTTCAGTTGCATAACTATTCATCCAACCTGGAAGCCAGGATTGCCACCTACCATTTACACGGGAAAACTACAATGTGGTGGGACCAACTGAAGCAAGTGGAACATGTTAATGAATGTAGGATCACTTGGAAGCAGTTCAAGAAGTACTTCTAGAAGGAGTACCTCTCAAAGCATTTCTACGACAAGAAAATGCAGGAGTTCTTTGAACTCCGATTGGGAAGCATGAATATGGCAGAATATGAGAATAAGTTCTTGGGATTGTTAAAGTATGTCAGGTTCATTGGTGATGAGAAAGTGAAAATACAGAGATTTCTAAGTGGACTGCCAACCTTTTATAAGGAAAAGATCAAGTATGATCAACCCAAGACCTTGACTGAGGCCATCAGGAAGGCTAAATACCTGTATGAGAAAGGCCAAGGAAGAGAATCTCTGCAGAAATCTTGGAAGGACAAGAAAAATGCGAAGTCCGATCAAAGGAGGAAAGGATTCAAACCTCCCTTCAATAGGAATGAGCCTAATAGAAATCATCAAGGTCAGTATGCTAAGGGATATTCCAAGAAGGAAGATTCCTTGGGAAAAAGGGGAAAACCACCAGTCCAATGCTGGGGATGCAAGGAAGATCACATGTACAAGGATTGCCCACACAGAAGAGACAGAGTGAAGACTGTGCACAACATCCAAGAGGCTACAACAGTCGAAGATATGGGAAGAATCTATGCAGCTTTAAATGATCAATAAGTAGGGTACCAATCCAATATGATTGAGGTGGAAGGTAAGATCATAAATCAACCTGTTGTTATTTTGATTGATTCAGGAGGAAGTCATTGCTACATTGATCCTAAGATAGTGGATAGATTACATTTGGAGAAAAGTAAACTTGGAAAAACAAGTTTGGTTCAGTTAGCCACTGGAACCAAAATAAGAATCCATGATATGGTCAGAAGATGTCCCATAAGTCTTAATGGCGTGATTACTAGTATTGATCTAAATATCATATGATTGGGGTCTTATGATATTATGATTGGAATGGATTGGTTGGACAATCATCATGTTGTCCTAGATTGTCATAACAAGACATTTACATGTTTTGATGGAAATGGAAAACAGAGCACTGTGAAAGGAGTTCCAAGACCCATCTCTATAAGGGAGATTTCAGCCTTACAGCTAAAAGATGTTTTAGGAAAGGATGTCAATTGTATGCAACTTATGTGGAAGAGCCAGATAATACAAAGGGGCCAAGCCTCAAAGATTTCTCTGTACTACAGGAATTTGAAGATGTATTCAAAGAAATACCCGGATTGCCACCAAGAAGGGAGATTGATTTCTCAATTGATTTAGTGCCAGGAGCTACCTCGGTGTCAAAAACACCTTAAAGAATGAGCACACTAGAGTTAAAAGAATTACAAATGCAGTTGGAGGAATTGTTGAAGAAAGGGTACATATGTCCAAGTGTTTCACCTTCGGGAGCACCAGTACTTTTTGTCAAAAAGAAGGATGGAACCTTGAGGTTGTGTATTGACTTCCGACAGCTGAACAAGTACACTTTAAAGAACAAGTATCCTCTACCCCGAATTGATGACCTCTTTGATCAGCTAAGAGGAACAAAGATATTTTCAAAAATTGACTTGAGGGCAGGATGCCATCAGGTAAGAATCAAGGAAGAAGACATTCATAAGACAACCTTTAGGACCAGGTATGGGCATTATGAATTTGTAGTGGTGCCATTTGGACTGACCAATGCACCAACTGTATTCATGTGCTTAATGAATGGCATATTCAGAAATTATTTGGATAAGTTTGTCATAGTATTCCTTGATGACATACTTATCTATTCTAAGTCTGAAGAGCAGCATGAACATCACTTAAGACTAGTATTGCAAGTACTGAGAGAACGTTAGTTGTATGCCAAGTTGAGTAAGTGTTCTTTCTATCAAAAGCAGATCCATTACTTGGGACACATTATTTCAGAGCAGGGCATAACAGTAGATCCAGAGAAGATCGAAACCATTAGAGGATGGCCAACACCCAGAAATGTGTCAGATGTCAGATATTTTATGGGATTAGCTGGCTACTACAGAAGGTTCATAGTAGGGTTCTCTAAGATTGCTCATCCCATCACTTCTTTGCAAAAGAAGGGAACTAAATTTGAATGGACACTCAAGTGTGAAAATAATTTTAATCTGTTGAAGGAATTACTTACTAGTGCACCTGTGTTAAAGATTGTTGACCCAGATGAAAGTTTTGTGGTATGTACAGACGCATGTAAAGAAGGACTTGGGGGAGTCCTCACACAAAATGGACAGTCATTGGATATGAGTCCAGAAAGCTTAAGGAACATGAGAGGAACTATGCCACCCACAACTTGGAAATTGCTGCGATTGTTCACGCCTTTAGGATGTGGAGACATTATCTCATGGGGAAGAAATTCGAATTAAGGACAGACCACATTGGCTTGAAGTATCTTTTTGAACAGTCGACCTTGAATGCCAGGCAAACAAGATGGCTAGAATTTCTAAGTGAATATGACTTCGATATCAATCATATCAAGGGAAAGGAGAATAAAGTTGTCGATGCACTTAGTAGAAGAATGCATCTCATGCATGCTACTGCTGTCAATATGCATCAGTCAGACTTGAAGAGAAGAATTTTAGATGATCTTGTTACAGATCAACATTACCTACAAGTAAAGGAAAACTTACAGCAAGGATATGTACAACAGAAAATAGAGTATGAGATAAAGGAAGACGAATTACTCATGCATAAACACAGAATCTATGTTCCTAGTTCCGAAGAACTGAGGAATTTGGTACTGAAGGAAATGCATGATGTTCCTTATGCTGGACATCCCGGGACCCGATTACCAGAAAACAATTACAGCATTAAGAAGCCGGTTCTTTTGGCCGGGAATGAAGAAGGATGTTGTCGATTACATCGCTCAATTATGGAATGTCAAAAGGTGAAGGTTGAGCATAGGCACCCAACGGGTTTGCTGCAGCCATTGCCAATTCCAGAGAAAAAATGGGAAGTGTTCACCATGGATTTCATCACAGGATTACCCAGAACGAATAAGCAACATGATTCAATCATGGTGGTGGTTGACAAATTAACAAAGGCTGCTCATTTTGTGCCTGTGAAGACAACGCATACAACGGCTAATATTGCAGAAATTTTCATGAAGGAAATTGCTAGGTTGCATGGGATACCTAGGACAATTGTTTTGGACAGAGCTACAAAGTTTACCTCCAATTTCTGGAGGGGATTGTTTAAAGGATTTGGCACAAATCTAAACTTTAGCACAACATATCATCCCCAGACAAATGAGCAAACAGAGAGGGTCAATCGAATAATTGAAGACATGCTGCAAATGTATGTGATGGATAAACCATCTAAGTGGGAAGATTACTTACGCTTGGTTGAGTTTGCATATAATAATGGGTATCAAGCTTCATTGAGAATGAGCCCATTTGAAGCCTTGTACGGTAGGAAATTTGATACTCCAGTAAGCTGGGACAACCCAACAGATAGAGTGGTACTTGGGCCAGAGTTGCTCAAGGACATGGTAGACCAGGTGGATAAGATCAAGCAGAATTTAAAGCCAACTCAGGATAGACAGAAAGTTTATGCAGACAAGAACATGACAACTAGAGAATTTAAAGTAGGGGAGCATGTACTTTTGAAAGTGAAGCCCAAGAAAATCTCCTTGAAATTGGGTAGTTGTACAAAGCAGGTAGCCAGATTCTGTGGTCCATTTGAAATATTAGACATAATAGGGCCAGTTGCATATATGCTTGCATTGCTTGCTTCCATGAATGTGCATAATGTATTTCATGTCTCTTTACTAAAGAAACATGTACATGATCCTAACCATGTTATTGATTGGCATCTGATTCAGGTAGAGATAGAGGGAGATTTTCAGGTTCAACTAGTCTGGGTATTGGACAGAAAAGTCAAAATGCTCCAGAATCGAGTTATAGAGCTGGTAAAAGTTCAGTGGACCTACTACGGTCCTGAAGATGCTACCTGGGAGCATGAAGATACCATACAGGCAGAGTACCCACAGCTTTTTGAATAAATTTGAGAATTTGATCTCTATTTTGTATATGCACTGATGACAGTGCCAAAATAAGGGGGAGGGGATGTAACACCCCAGGTTTTGAACCCCCATTTTAAATAATGTATTGTTACAATGCTGAGAGGCCAAAGTGCCCAAACAATTATTAAAAGGCCAGTGTGCCCAAGACATGTAATGTTTCTATCATTATTAATAATAAATACATCATTGGTTGCTAGACGGACAAGGACTAGAGTTATAGGGGGATATGATTCCACAAGAGAGGGGGCTTGAAGGGATAAGTGTTTCTTCCTATTTTAACTACCCCTTTTGTCTAAGGGAGGGGATCGGTTACGTAAGATTCTTGGGGAAGGCCAGGAGGTTCTTGATCCCCCCCCTGAAGTTACTTAAACCCGCCTCTGGTCTGATGGGGGGGTTCGACTGATGGCTTGTTCGTTGATTTCTTGTACGTTCATTCATTTCCCTCACGCACTTTCATGCACCCACTTACCCATTCATTGATCCATCCTCAACCACGTCTTGTCTTGGGAAAGGGAACCGAGTTGTTGAAGAATTAGCCACGATATGGTGGGTTGTAGTGGTCGCTGGTGTGATCCAGCCGTGACTTGAGGCTTGCATGTCTGAGATGCATTGGCCTGTGTCCAGCGTTGCTCACAGCTGCAAGTCTTGAGAGCTCAACATTGAGATTCTGGACCAGTGGCATTGGAGCTCGAATAAGGAGAAAGACTACCTGAGGGACTGCGCAGAAGAGAAGGGTGGAGGTCCGTTCTCTCGGGTGGTGCAAGCTAGGTAGAAGAGAGTTGGGTACTTCGATTGTTGTGAGAGCTTGGGTGCTGACTGGTTTGGGAAGCCAAGTAACACTCTGGAACCATCCTTGTGGATTTGTTATCCCCGATTTCTAGGGATAACTAGGAGATTATGTCTCTAGGCCCACAGGTCCTAGACATGGAGTACCGAGAGCAGGATTGACCTAAGCATGGCCCTGGAGGGCCCATCCTTCTTCTCTTTCATCAGACTTGTCTTGTCAGCAGCAACAACATCCATCGCCTTCAGCTTGGACTTGTATCAGAGAAGACTCTTGCTCCATGAGGTAATTGGTCCACGTATCATGGTATGTGTCATTTTTTATCATTATAACCTTTACATATATGCATCTTACACCTTTTGTTTCTGACAACTGCTTGGATCTTACATTGACCTGCTTGACCATGGTTGGGGGGATTGACAGAGTGCCCTAGCAAGCTTGTACCCATAGGTTTTGATTTGCCACCGGGGGATTTCTGAAGAGCCATCGTCCGCTCCCACCATGTCATCACTTTTACATCTTATTTCCCACTCATCTGCCCCATTCCCCTAGTCCGGGCATTAGGATGATTTGTTTGTGGGGTTACACCTTATCTCGTGGGAAGAAGGGGCTAAAGGCCCAGAAGGTAAAAGCAGCTGGTAAAAGATAAAAGCCATAAAAAATGAAACCTAGAGATGCCTCGCCCAGGGATCCCCAAGAAGGCAATAAAAAGCCTTTCAGCAAGAAAGAAGAGGGACCCGAAAAAATAACAAAACAAGACCTAGCCAAGAGGATTGGGGGTCTCATCACGAGCTAGCCCATTATGTTCATGGGTACCTAGCAGTATGACATTGCCATTATCTGGTTACCATGCCAGGGCAATGACCTTTGGTTGCATGGCCAAGGGAAAGGGGGTCTCATCACAAGCCAGCCTTATCATCTCTGTGAAAGTGCTTGTGGGTAACACTGTCAGCTCTGGTCACCATGCCAAGGTAGTGTCCTCTAGTTAGACCTTGAAATAAAATAAATAAGAAAAAACAATAAAGAAAAGAAAGAATAAAGGCAATAAAGGGCTGGGAAAGAATTGCATCCATGACAGGTACAACTCGCCTTCTACAAAGGCACCCACAGGTAATATCGTACACCCCTGTCTTTCACTCTACCCGTATGTCTGGACATCCCTTGACCACATCACCTCATTTTACATGGCTTGGATGATACCCTCTGGAAACTTTCCTTTTCTTATGGATGCTGGCCCAATAGGGCATTTTGTCTTTTTCTTCGGCTTTGTATAGTAGGTCATTGTAATGTCTTTGAGCTATTGAATGATATATCAGGGGTTTTATGCATATATTTGATAAAATTAATGATGAAACGTGATTGACATTGCTATGATCCCTATGACTAATGAGCCCATGGAGGGCGAAGTTTTTGATGTGCAGGACCATGCACGATGGACAGGTACCAGTTCGACCGGTACACATGGGGAGATGATTAGCTTGGACCTCCATGGGGTTGAAGAGCCCATCAGATGGTTGCTGGGACCCCATCAGGGGCAGAGACATGACAGTGATTGGTCGAGCCTTTACACATGAGAAGAAGGGCGTTCCACCCAGGACACTTTGGCTGAGCCCAGCCAAGGGGGGTTGACCCACTTTAGATGGAACGTTTTCCTTTTGATGGCCAAGACGTCACCTAGGAGGCTTGGACGTCACCTTGAGCGTGTGGCAGTTTGACAGGACGATTGACACATGTGGCAGCTTGGAGGAGCCCAGGAAGGGCTAATGTTTGACTTCCGGATGCTGGACTAGCCCCAAAAGGGCCTAACGTCTCCCTCAGAGGGGCTTGACGTCTCACTTTTTTCTCATTTATGTCTTTTACTTAGCAGTTAATGTAAAAACAGTATGATTTTGGTTTGTAGCCTTGTCGGCTGTTTTTAATGACCTAATTTTAATTAAAGGGTCATGATACACTATATATTGAGGATGTTTTTCCCTCATTTGAACATAACACAACAACTCACACTTGTGAGGTCTGATTTTTGCGCCCTAGTTTGGGTATTTGGTCTTTTAAA
>CBVK0103653007.1:0-15121 GCA_900067695.1 Picea abies | reverse complement strand
ATTGGTTTGTGTTGTTGTGATTGGACGACGCAAGAGCATTGTAGCAGAGCAAGGATCAAAAGAGATAAGGAGAGCATTCATAAAGTAAGTGCATCATCCTTTTCCTCTTGTCCATTCAATACTTTAGATCTAGGAAAAGAGTAGTATTCTGTCACGGTTTGTTCCAGATCCAGGTGGATCTGTGGAGATTGGTCTGTGTCCGCACTCACGAATTTATCCTTGAACACCACTCCCATGATTACCAACTGGAAGAAGCTTCATGCTTCTGAGTCACAGTTGGTCGATTCCACTTTGTATCATCAGTTGATCGGGTCATTGATGTATTTGGTCAATACCAGGCCAGATACTTGTTTTGCTGTCAACACTCTCAGTCAGTACATGGTGGAGCCTAGGAGAGTGTACTAGGTGGTAGAAAAACATGTGCTCATGTATCTTTGTGGTATGGTAGATTATGGTTTGAACTATCATAGAGGAGATGGAGTTCGTCTGGTTGGCTATACAGACTCAGATTGGGCAGGATGTGTCAGTGACAGGAAAAGCACTTCAGGGTGCTGCTTCGGATTGGGATCAGTAGTTGTGTCTTGGTTCAGTCGGAAGAAAAAGTTAGTGGCTTTGAGTTCGGCAGAGGTTGAGTATATGGCAGCTAGTTAAGCTAGTTGTGAGGCCCTTTGGCTTCGCAAGATGCTCATGGGATTGTTCACTATGCAGTTGAGGCCTACCATGATTTACTGTGATAATCATAGTTGCATCAAACTCTCGGAGAATCCAGTTTTTCATGACCGGTCTAAGCATATCAAGATTCGGTATCACTTCATCTGTGATTATTTTTAGAGAGGAGCCGTGGAGCTATAGTACATATCTACAAAGGAGCAGGTTGCAGACATACTCACCAAGGCATTGGGAAAAGGAAAGTTTGTATTTTTCAGGGACAAGCTTGGAGTGGTGAGTAACACTTTCCTCGGTATGAGGGAGTGTTAAATTTTAATTAAAATAAAGTACCAAGGCAAGTGTTTCTTTTCCCTAGGCGCCTAAGGGGGAGAAAGTGCCTAATGTGGGTCCTAGTCATTTAATTTGTGAGATGAAAATTAAAAGATAACTTTATGACTAAAGTGAGGGTGAGTGAAGAGACACCAATTGAGGTGCAAAGCTACAGGAATGTCTAGATAAGTTTGTGTAAATTTCTGAAGATGAATATGCTGTAAAAGAAATTTCTCAGAAGCTCAATAATAATAAAAAGCCCTCTCTCACTGGTTTTCCCCTTGTGGTTTTTTCTAGAGTCGAAGTTAGACAAAAAATTCTTGTGTCTAAATTTTATGAGTTTTACATACTGCTGATATTTTATTTCTGTGTTGAAAACGATGTTCAAAATCCTCATGTTTCAGTTCTGAAGTTTATTTTCTGCTAAGTTTTTTATATGCTGAAACTGTGCTGAAACTGGGTTTGGGCATTTAACTTTGGCTGAAAAATCAGTGAGACTGAAACTGGGTTGGGGTCTGAAATTTTAACACACAAGTGGTGAGGTAGGTGACCCCACCAATGGTATAGGGTTAGAGGGAGCCAGACTTCATAGGGAGTAAGACCTCAAGATCTAGAATGGAGGAGCAACCTTCTAGGACAATGTAGAGGGAAATGGATAGGGAGAAGATGGTCCCAAGGGATGTGCAGATTCAGAAGGAGTCAATATTCAGGAGGAGCGTGCAATATCAAAGTGAGCCTGATCTCAAGGATAATTAGTTGGCTTAACTTAGGAGATATGGTCATCTAAAGGGAGTTCCCCCTCATGGTCAATAGAGAGAGACATATTCCAGGGTTGACAGATAGGTGTCATGGGTGGAGGAGGATAGACAAGAGCTTCATAGGTAGGAATATTCTAGGGCATATGAGACATCCATGGAGGATCCATGTATTTTAGTAGGTTATGCTATGATAAAGGAGGTGACACATAAGCTTCAGGGGTAGGAGGCTGTTGGCAGCCAATTCAATTTTTTCCATTGCCCTAAAATCTGCCTACACCTATGTCTCCTGAACTTCAAATTATCGTCGCATTTTGCAGATAGATAATATTTTCATTTCATGCGACACTTGCAAATTGGTCTCGATTTAGTTTTCACGATTGTAAGCATGAAAAATCCTCTATCGTTATTTGAACTATCATGGTCTTTTATTGATATTTTGAGTGGCACTTTACCTTTGGTTCATCATGTGGCTGAAAAGATTTTTCAAACTTTGCCTATTCTTACTTTGATTGCGCAACTTGATTTTATTAAACTGGTAAAGCATTGAGCATATGGAAGCTTGCCTAGTCATTGATTTATATATGGGTCATGGTTTATTTTTGTTTTTATGTATATAATGTGATCCTTATGATAAAATTTATGAGCTATTGGCTTATCGATTTCATGAAATCAATTGTCATCATGTTTTAAAACCTTTGATCAGAATGTTGAATTATGCAATGGCGCGTTGGTTAAACATTTGGGTTTTTGATTTAACGTTGAATGACAATGGTTTGAATTATTACAATGGCACATATTTAAATTTGGGTTTGATTTCACATTGAACATTCATAGTTTCAAACAATGCATTGGCACATTGATGTTTGGGTTGGCCGAATATTATGATTTGAACGATGTCATGATTGATTGAACAACCTTGTACTTGGTCATTACTGTTTTGCATGGCAGTGAACTATCCCACCATCCTCGCACGCGCACATTAATTTTCCTCCCCTTTCATCGTTCTCAGTTGGTAGCCCAAACGTTTTTGCTCCTGTGTGTTGTATCCAAACCTTACCATGCGCCCGCACCATGGCTCCGATCATAAGGGATGAACCCAATGGTAGCCAGGCGTTGTTGATGTTCGACAGTGCTTACAATGACCTTGAGGAATTTGGATGGCTCCCGTTCATACAAAAGTTTGATGGTTTTAACCCTTGCGTGGCTCGACAATTCGCATTAACCTTTGATGGCTGCCGAGCCAAGGTTGGGGATGTGCAATTGGAAATTGACGAGCAATTTCTTAGCTTAGCTACTGGTTTGCCTACCACTGGACAGAGATGGTCAAAAAATTGAAAAGTGGAAGATGTCCCGTGGACACTGCTCTTCCAGTCGCGAAGGGTGAGCTCCCGTGACAAGGGTTTTCCTGTGAACATGCTTAAGCATTGCTGGCATGACTTGCTGATGATTATCACCTGCGAGGGTTGGTATGGTTTTGTTTTCTTATACCATCTTCGGTTACTTATGGTTTTCATGGGCTATGAACTTAATATGCCTTATTACTTGCATAGGATCCTGTTCAAAATGTCTAAAAGATATAAACGGAACCAGGCCGATAGCAGCCTTTTTCACTTTGGGTTAATTAAAATGCTTGTTGTTTGTTATTTGGGGTTACACCGAGACTGTTGGAATGATTTTCTTACTCGTAATAATTTTGAAGATTCAAACCCACCACAGGTTGACAAACCTGTGGTGAGTGAGGGCAAGTCGGCACCTTTGGTACCTTACAGTGCTCTGTTACCTAAACCCTTACCTGACCCTCCTATTGACCTACCCCAATATGTGACCAAGGACGTCGAAACTGTTAAACCCGTGGCTAAAAGGCCTAAAGCCAAACCTAATGGGAATTTCAAAGGCAAAAAGAATGCCCGACTAATCTATCGCATGGCAAGAAACAAACCGAAAATTCCTGTCAACTCTGACCCTATCATGGTGAGTGAAGATTCTAACTCGGAGGTGGAACGTTACCTGGCAAGTGAGTATCCCTATTCGGAAGGTCTTTGTGCCAAACCCTCATACGACTTTGTAAAAAACCTACCACCTTGCTTGCAAAATGACCCTAATTATCCAGGCATTAAAATGCCTTGTGAAACCCCCAGTGACTCGTCAAAACCCTCCCCTGCTCTATCTCAACCAGCTGCTCCACCATGTGATCAGTGTGGCTCATGGTTAGAAATGTATTGCCTTGATGTGCCAATGCTACAGTCCAAAATTCATGCTCTGGAGGATCAAGTTGCAAGGCTCACCAGTCAAAAGGCTAAATTGCAATCCACTGATAAGAAACAGTGAACAACAGGTTCGATTTTGTTCAAGAATGTGGAGTTGGCTACAGTGGTCATCAATTCAAAATTGGCATAGCTCGAGCAGCCTCACTGGTATGTCTATCACCTGTTTATACGACAAACTCATAGCTTTGTTTGCAGCGTGGATTTTCTTTGACACATAAGCATTCACTATATGCATAGTTTTGTTTTGATTAGTCAAATTTCGTTGATCGTTTTAATTTTGATTGGATTTAGATTTGATTCGATTGATCATGTTATGGATTTGATTGTTTTAATTAGGTTTGAATTGAATACTCTGTTGCTTATTGAATTTGTTAATATCTTTTCTAAACACAGGCTGTTTTTGGTATTTCAATTTTGAACACAGTCAATGTCTCGATTCAAATTGGCTATATTCTATATGATACGGTTGGCAATAATGGTTAACTGTTATGATTTTATATTCCATGTCATTTTCGACTAATTCGAATACCATTCAATATGCTTATGTTAATATGTAACCAAATTGCGAATAAATACGAATCATAACTGTTATACCCAAACAATCGATTCGCATTGTTTTGTTTGACCGTGTTATCAACTTGATTCATATTGCAACAAATATATTGTTTAAATTTGATTTGGGAACGAAAGTGATTATGCCCAGGATTACGATTTGTTTCTATATTTGACTCAGTCACGATTCGATTCGATTGTTGCCCAGTTTACGATTATCACCTCTGTTGATTAGATAATGGTTGTGATTACTATTTTTGGTCATGACTATTGACTGTGTAACACTCAATGATCGAAATCTATGGCGAAGTTTGTTGATGCTGCTATGAATGTTTTATTTGACAATAATTGTAATAGTCTTTCCATATTGGTATTTGATTGAAACAACATGAATCTTATGCATATTGTTACAGTCGTAACAAATCAATTATGATGGTGTTGGATTATGATTGTGTTGGATTACATCATATCTTATACGATATGATTCACCATTAATTTCATTTGATATGAAATAGTCCTGTTATGGTTTGACCATATTTTATGGCAAAAGAAAAACAGAGCATTCTTATCCTATTTCGATTGAATCCCTTTTGGTATTGTTTAATTTAAATGATAAACTCATTTGAACCATTAGTGATTCGATTTCAATCTTTATTAAAAGAAAATTAAATTGGATTATTTTAAAAAGATTTCATTTGATCTCTATCTGGTTCTGTATGCTATTTTAGACTAGCTACAAAATCAGATGATTCTGTAGCTAAGTCTGTAAGTTTAGATTTTTATTATTTTGTTGATGAAATATCTTTCTAATTTGATATTTTTGGTCTACTGCAGGTAAATTCGAAATTGCAGTAGAGTTATTGAGCAGTTAGGGTATATTTCAAAGATTTCACTTGCATTTTGATTTCCTAGTTTAGTTGATTTTGGGATATTTCCCAGATTATGTAAAACATTTTGATATTATCCACAGGGAGGTTTTACCTTGTGGAAAGACTTATATATACTTATCATTTTTGTAATAATGTTCATCCTCATTCGTGGGAGAACAAGGATACGGAGTTCTAATACAAATTGAAGCAGAATTTGGTGTTTTTTCACAGCTTTAGCTTCTCATTATATCAATATTGTGTTTCATGTTGTGTATATCAATTTGTGTCTGGTTAATGACTACTTTAGCTATCTTAATCATGTGCAAATGATATAATTTTAATCACTGTAATCCATATCTGGTTTCTTCTAAGTGTATAAAAGACATAACAATTGTCTAATTCAGTTTGTGAATGACAGGTTTATCTTCTTCATGAGTTGAATTATTTAATATAGGTTTTTGCATAACAGGTTTCCCTTATTGCAGAGATTTATAATCATAAGATTGTTATGATTTTTTATGTCTTGTTTGTCCTGTAAACCAACTCAAAGAGCATCATAGCCGATCGTTTACGGAAATCTTTTTGATCAACCGGTGTGAGTTTACTTCCTCCGACCAGCTTCAAAGTTATCATACACAGGACAAATTAGGAGCGTTTCCAGGTCAGTTAGTCGCTTCTTTGTTTATTGTTCTAATTAGTAGTGTAGTTTAGATATAAGTCTAGTTAGATTTATATTAGATTGTTTAATTTTAGTAAATATATTAGATCGTTTAATTTCAGTAGTTTAATTTCTTTTTCATAAGACATAAAAATCAAAAACATATCTTGCTGTCTTAGGGAAGAAAACACATGAGTTTTGCAGGTTTTAATTAAATCTGTAGATTGTCTATAGTGTACATTTGTGAATAAGTGATATTGCAGTTAGTAATTAGACAGTTGATTTGAGTTATTATAATAGTAATTAGTAGATTGTATATAATAGTTAGAATAATAGTATTTAGTTTTAATTTAATTTAGTAGTTTGTTTTAATTAGATTAGTATATTAGTTAGTTTTAGTTAGTTTTATTTGTTTTAGATAGATTAGTTAGTTTATATTAGTTTCCTCTTTGGTTTTTCTTAAAAGACCTTAGGGCGGCCAATGGAGCCGTTAAACTCGTCAGGGTGGTTCATTCCAAACGACTTGGGTTATTTAGACAACCTCGGACCGGTTCCACTCTCTCAATTGATGGACGGACAATTTCGCCTGTCAACAGAGGCTTCTAGGGAATGTGAGACATGTATGGAGTATCCATGTGTTTTAGTAGGAAGTGCTACAGTGAACAAGGATGCAACCTGTTAGACATATTTTTCCTCAGTGATCAAGGATGTGGCTAGTTAGATAGATTTTGCCTCAATGACTGTGGATGCAACCATCCAACCATATTTTTCCTCAGTGACCAATGATGTGGCTAGTCAAACATACTGGACTGTAGGTTGTGCTCCAATGACTGTGGATGTAGCTAGTCAGATAGATTGGACAACAAGATCAACCAATCAGGATGAATGGAGTGCAACTATTGTAACATATTGCCAGTGGGGAAAATACCCCTATTAATATACTGGGTTGAGGTATAGGCAGATCACTGACTTCCCTTAAAATACAATCCTATTCCTAGGTTATCCCAAGATTATCTAAACTAAAAGAAAAGAGAGAGGAAGGAAGAGTAATAGGTGTACCTTTGGTCCTAATGTTCGTTGTAGACTTCCTTCACCTTTGTAGCTTCGTAGGCTGCGGGTCTCCTCCCAAAGATGACTTGCAAGAACACTTAGGAAAAAAATGCTACAAATATACAATCTCTACTTGCTACTTTCAATGTTCAAATATAAACATATATGCATTAATCAATAAATATATAAAACACATTGTATTGGGACATGAAAGAATTATTTTATTCAATATGAAGATTAAAAAGATTACAATCTTCTCATCGGAAAATTCTCTGTGAACTAGGTCCAGGCTCCTCTTATTGCTGCTCCAAGTGCATCATTCCTATGCTACCTCTCACAATCAACTGATTTCCTTGGGAAAGAGGAAGGGATTGTATAAGGAGAAAGGGATGAAGGGGAATGCTGAGGGAAAATCTCAGAAAGGGATGCAAAACTTGGGCTAGAAGGGGAAGGGATTTTGGTAGAGTTTCTTTGTTCTCTTACTTGATGTTGGAATGAGAACCCAAGACCTCTTTTTATAGGACACAATTATGGTTATTTGGTCTGGGGATGGGCTACAATGGGTAAAAGGGTTGGGAAACCTCCAATATCCCGTTAACTCCGATGAATTCCTTGCAACTTTTTATTTTTTGCAACTTTTGGAGGTAAACACAGGTTGTCTAGTATGCATCCTACGTATGCACTGATCCATGTGGATATCAGTGGCCACCCACCTATTTCACTGGCTTGAAAAACAGTTTTCCACCTTGGCAGTTTTTTGACAGTTTTTCGAGTTCCAAACTTTTAGGGCTGTTTTGAGGCCCTAAACGACATTTTTTGGGGATTTGGGGCCCAAGTGACTGGCCATGGAATTGGTCTGGGCCAATCAAAAATTGTTCTTCTTGGTTAGAACTTTCCAACGGGCTATCGTGCACCTAAAACAAAGATCGTATGCAAAATTTACAACCTCAGGAAGTTGATGTACTAACTTAGCCAAACGGGCCCCACATGACTTTTGGTGCTTCATCTCCTAGGGTTTTTGACATTCCTCTTTATTTTAAAATACCTTTAGAGCCTCATTGTAACCATCTTCTTATGAATGAGCACAACCATCACATCTCTTCTCAGAGATAAGACGCCACCATTCCAACAAGCTTTTTTCCGATGCATTTTACAGTTTCAACTTATTTCCTTATTGAATAGAAAACCAGTTTTACTGTATCTCTATTATTTTGTGTTAAGCATATTTTAATAATATGTATTCATTTTGTTCTACTCATAAAATACAGATCAGTGGTATCAGAGCAGTCTTCTCCTTGTCATCTTAATGCATGTCCCCAACGAGGTCAGGGTACAAAGAATTGGGTCTCGAGCTTGTTTCTCTTGTGGACAAAAGATCTCACACACCCAAGCGACCTCTCATGGCTAGAAAAAGGAAATATGATGGGACAAGAGATCCTTTCAAAATGTTTCTTGAGGAATCCCTCACACAACAGAGGAACGAGATGATGGATAGTTTCGCGCAAGTCCTTCGACGACTACCAACAGGTGATGCATCTTCCTCGAGCAGAGGTGCCGCCCCCTTCAAGGTACAAATCAACTTCAATATTCCTATATTTGAAGGTCATATAGACACATATGTCATAGAAAAGTGGTTGAATCTACTAGAAGGGTATTTTTCTGTCCATAACTTTTCGAATAGAGAAAAGATTACTTTTGTGCTCCTCAAAGTCATTCCCCATGTCAAATATTGATGGGAAAATTTTTGTGAGCAAAAGAAAACAAAGGAACCCTCATTATTTATAGTCATGACCACCTGAGAATCCTTCAAGGATGCTATTAAGGGAAAATACTACCCTGTCAGAAGTTATGACGACTTGTATACCAAATGGACCATACTGCAGCAAGAAAGAGACCAAGCAATGTCAAAGTTCACAAATATCTTCCATACCTTGCGCACCAGGCTGGGTATCAAATATTTAGAGCGACATCTATTGCTCAAGTATGACAGTGCTCTGCATAGATACATCCAAACCGAAATGGAATTTATGGACATCTCGTCTTTAGCCGCAACCTACTGATATGTCGTCAAAATTGAGTAGAAGCTCAAAAAAAGACGCGACAGTTTGGGCTTAGGAACCCCTCACAACAAAAGCTAGGAAAGGGCAGCCCCAACCCATAGAAAAAAGAAAAGAGTAAATATGGATAGTATCAGGACAACTATTCCAAGCCGCAAGCAAATAAAGACACTGAAAAGATAAAGAAAGATACCGGGAATTTGTGCGACTTCCATAAGAGCCCTTGGCATAACACTGCTAACTTCCACTCAAAGCAGTTGCTGGTGGCCAAAGTGAAAGCCTCTGAATCAGATGTGGGTTCTGACTTTGAGTCAAAACCAGAAAGAGGAAGACAAATCATTGATGTGGAACCCAGTGCCACCGTTGCTACAACCAAGCTCCAACCTAGTGAACCAAATGAGCCAGAAGAAGGAGAGAACCTCTTCCATTCAGAGATGTGGGTAAAAAGCACCCAGATGCACTTCATCGTTGATAGGGGTAGCCAGAAGAACCTCATCTCAGCAAAGGTCGTCAAATGACTGGCCCTACCGACAATGCCGCAACCAAAATCCTACACCATTGGATGGCTTCACCAAGGAAGCAATCTTTGCGTTAGCCAATAGTGTCGATTGCCATACGAAATCAAGCCCTTCAAAGACGAGGTATTGTGTGATGTTGCTCCTCTCAAAGTTTGTAATGTTCTTTTGGGCCAACCTTATTTATGGAAAGGTCATGCTATATATGAGTCTACACCTCGTAGTGTTATTATTACTTTGAATAGGAATTTGTATAGGATACCTGAGGTAGTCCCTCCTAGTGCTATTTCCTTGATCTCTGCCAAACAATCTAGGAAGGTCATCTCTCAGACCGAGAAATTTGTCTTCTTCTTGATTCACGCTTAAAGTGAGCGAAAGATCACTGCTACATCCAGGGCCTCCGCAGCCGATCTCTCCAGACAACAAAAGAAAGTGGGTAAGGTCGTGGAAGAATACTCAGATATATTCTCCTTTCCTACTGGGGTACCTCTGCACTGCCACGTCAAGCATCCCATTGATCTAACCCTAGGTGCACAGCTACCCAATGGGCCAGTCTATCGCCACTCTTTGTTAGAAAACAAGGAGATCAAGAGGTAGATCCAAGAATTGCTCCACAAGGGGCACATCCTTCCCATCTCATTTCCTTGCAGGAGCCCAATCGTGATGGTACAAAAGAAAGACATGACCTTGTGACTCTGCATTGATTACCAGGCCTTGAATAAAATCACAGTCCGAAACTGGTACCCGATTCCCTGAATCGATGACCTCCTTGATCAACTCACGTGGGCCGAATAATTCAATAAGACTGATTTGAGTTCTGGCTACCACCGGGTCCCAATAGAAAAGACGAATGTATGGAAGACTTCCTTCAAGTCAAAAGAAGTTATTTTTGAATGGCTTGTCATGCCCTTTGCCTTCAAATCTCTGAGCTGAACATCCTTTGATTCAAGATCCATGTTTAGGGAATGCAAACTACTCTCCAACTCCTTTATTTTTAGTTGAAGATGAGCTTTTTCTTCTTTTAAAATTACTGTACGCTGTTTTACATCGCTCAACAATGAGCTTTTTTTCTCCTCTAGGAACTTTTTCGTCTATGCAATTTCTGAAAACTTCTATTGTAACTCAACAACATTTCTCTCTTTCTCCATTATTGTTTCCGTGTAGGTATCTAGATCCTTCTTGACTGAATCTAAGGTTGTTTCCAACTCATCTACTTTTGTCTGGAGGGTTACCTGATTTTCTTCCGAAACCAATCTTATTCCGTCCATTTCAATCAGTAAAGAATTATTTTCTTTGTAAAGGAACATTTTCTCATTCACAAATGATGAACGTTCATCTTCCAACTGAGCTGCTGCAGCATTACTTTCATTTAACTGGGCCTTCAAGGACACTACTTCAGTGCTTAGCTCTCCAATTTGATGATTTAGTAATCCCTTTTCAGTAGCCATCGAGTCCAGCCTTGTTTGCAGCTCTGCAACATTGCTTTCAAAATTTCTCTTTTCAGAATCCCATAGATGTCTGTCTTCTACCATTTTCTGAAGTAATTCTTGACACCTTGCCTTGGATTCATTCAACCCAGATTCCAACTCAACTTTTTCTGCTCTATATTGAAGTAAAACACTCTCGTTTTGGATAGACATATCCTCACACTCGTTTCTTGCTGCTACAATTTGTGATAAAAACCCATTCTTTTCCACCTCCCAAGCTTTACTTGCTGCCTGAAATTGTCTGGATATCGCCTGAATTTCTTCATTCAATTTTAAAACTCTTGCTTCTAAAACTTTTTTATCAGAAACCGCGGCTCTGAAGTACTCTTCTTTCTCAGAAATCTCTTTCTTAAATCTTTCCTCAACTTCCTGTAAATCTTCTGAAGCATTAGAAACGCCAGCGTCATACTTCTCCAAGTTTCTTTGCAAGTTGTTTTGTGTCCTTCGCAATTGCAATTTGTTTTGTGTTCTGCTCAATATCTTCAAGCTTCTCTTTGCTTTCCCTGAAAATTTTCTTGCCGGAAATTACTTTGCTCCTACCTTTGCCCATGTTAATATATATAAAAAAACACAAATGCACTGGTCAGAACCTGGCTCTCTATATATTAAACCCTTTCAGACCTCGCGTCGCCTTCCTCGCTCACGTTTTACAGATCTTATTTATTTATTTATTTATATTAATTAATATTAAAGATTTGGTTGGTACACATTTCACGTACTAATTTCAAAACAACATTTAGATTTTGGTTGCATCCATTGTGAAATTACTTTAATTAATACTTTAATAATAATAACATATACTTAGATTTCATTTTTGTGGGGTAATTTTGAAAGTTAATAATAGCATAAGTTTTTTTTAGATTTTGGTTACACTTATATTGTTAATTTTGAAAGTTAAAAAAAATGTAAAAACTCACTTTAGTTATGTTTGAATGGTGGGTGGAATAGTTAGAGTGGAACAACTAAAGAATGGGTAGAGTTGAACTAAGAAATGTAGAGTGGAGTAATGGAGTTAGTGTTTGTAAATAATTATTCTTAATTAATTATGAAAATTTGTTAATAAATTTTTAGTTTAAGTTTATGTTTTATATAAGACATTTTATTTTATTAGAAATATATATTATTGAGGATATATGAATCTTCTTTATCTAATGTTTATATAGTTATATGAAATCCATAAGTCATAAGCAATGTTTTGAATCCTTGTTCTCAAAACAAATTGGAAGAACATATAGATATTAAAAGATCATAACTACTCTCCATTAAAAATCCATTTAATTTAACAATTTTTGTTGGGATATTTATTAATGCCATATTATTATTAAATAGTATTTCCATTTTTCACCTGGAATAGATTGTAAGATGTAGTGGTAAGGATAAAGTGTAAGGGTAAATCATTTAGCATCAAGGTTAAGGATAAATCCTTAAGAGTTAGCTATTAAAAACTAACTAATTGAGGATAATTGGTCAAAAGTAAATCATGAAAGAATAGGGATTAAGGATACAACATTATGGTTTAAAGGTAAGACTTTGAGTGTAAGCTTTAAAAGGAACTATTTGAGGGGAAGTGATCAAAAGTAAATAATTAAGAATGAGGGGTCATGGATGAAGTATTAAACATTAGAGATTATGGTGTAAGGTTCAATATCAAGAGTCAATAATCAAATGGAAAATGTTCAATATTAGGAGTCAATAATCGAATGTTGTTGGGACCTTGTACTATTGTAATGCAGAGCAATGGTATTGGTAGCTTTATAATTTTACTATACCTAGGTTAGAGGAAATGTCTTCAAAATCCTTATGCTATTGTTGAACACTCTTGTTGAGAAAACAAAGACCCAGTGTTGTGATTTAAAGTGTGACTCTTTTCGCCTAAGGATTTTCCTTAGGAAATGGTGTTCTTAATTGTTTGTCGTTTATTTAGTTTGTTTGCAATTGTTCTTAAAAACTTTTTATGCATATTATTCCCTCATGGATTAGTGTAGGAAGCACACTCCACACCTATTCTTCCTTTAATTTGGTAACAAAGCCTCATCACCTCATATCCAAGGTGTTAGGGATAATGTTTTTTGATGTAATCATGGTTTGAGTGGGAGTTTGTGAAAAAGAAATCTTGTTGTAGGGAAATCTTAAGTAGATATGGATTTGAAATGGAGAAGTTTAATGTCACTAACTTTGATCCATGGAAGATCAATATGGAGGATCTTCTCATAGATCGATATCTATGGGTTGGAATTTGTTGAAGCAAACCCACTAGTATGAAAGATGAAGAGTGAGAGGTGTTGAAGAAAAATAAGAGAATCCTTATTGATTTTGTTTGGCCGAGTCAATGCTATTGAATGTTTCCGAAGAAGGAAATGTAGCAACGCTTTGGAAAAAGTTGGGTGATTTGTATCGAGTGGATCGTTAGTTCATTTGTTTTTTGCAAAAAAAATTCGTTGAGTTGAAAATGTGTGTTGGTGATTCTATAGTTGATCGCCTAAATACATTTAATACTATTTTGACCTAGTTGGTCTTAATTGGAGTGACTATGGATGAGGAGGATCCTTTTTTGTTTTCTTTTCAGACTAATGGGACTACCTGGTACTCACCATTAGAAGCACTATAAAGAAATTTGTTCTTGATGAGGTCATGTATGCTTTACTGTGAGAGGAGGTGAGGAAAGCATCTTATGAATCCACTGAAGAGGCCTTGGTTGTTCATGGAATATTGAAGGAAAAATGTAGGAAGAGATAAAAGGGAAGATTCAACTCCCATGGGAGACACAAGGACTCGAAGGAAGAGAAGATGAATAATAATAAGGAAAATAATGATTTTCATGATGTGTCTGAAACAAATTCTCAAGAGGATCATGGATATGATTTTGTTGTATCTTTGGAAACTCATGAAAGCCAGGGTGCATGGTTCACTCTGCATCTTCCTTCCACGTGACTTCCCATTGTCACTAGTTTTTAGTGTATGTGAAATATGATGGTGGGTTGATGTACCGTAGTGATGAGTCTCTTACAAAATTTGTCGCTCGTACAAACTTGAAGAGTAAAGGGGATCCATGGAGTTTTTCATATTCTAGGTTAGGCACAAAACCTAATATCAATCATCACACTTAATGATGTGGGTGTGCAGGTTGTTTTCTCTAACAAAGGGCATAATATGGCCTGTGGAACTATTGTAGTCACTAAGGGTGGTTGCCTGGGAGGTTCATTCCATCCCGATGCATGGATTATAGAGTTTAATATTTATTCTACTTTTTCATCAAAGAGATCTTGATCTACAATTCAGACATGAAAAAACACATAGAAAGAAAGAAAGAATGGCAAGTCAAATAGTTATAGTGGAATAACTAAAGGATGGGTGGAGCTGAGCTAAAGAATGAAGAGTGGAGTAATCAAGTTAGTGTTTGTAAATAATTCTTCTTACTGACAACCTCAACCGAGTTGTTGACTGCCTAAAACAGGAAGTACCAATCGAGTTGCTAAATTCCTCAACCGACTTCCAGTCGCGTCACTCACCATAGTGCTAGACTCTTGCATCCATGCGACCTCTAGATGGACCCACCTCTATGAGACTGAACCTGACTTCTCCACCACCTTCCAAATGTTGGGCACCAAATCATTGGTCACTAATTTCCATATTTAGGATAGGATGTTGTGCCGTCTGGGCCATCTCTGCATTCCATCAAGCGAGCACGTGAAGATGATTTGGGAAGATCACTACAGTCAAGTGGAAGGACACTTTGGCATAGAAAGGATAGTGGCAATGTTGCAAAAACATTTCTACTGGCCGAAAGTTCGACAGGATGTCGACAAGTATATCAGGTCCTGCACCGCCTGTGCTATTTCCAAACCGACCACTAAGAAACAGGGCATGTACACCCCTCTTCCTACTCCTAACAGGTTGTGGGAATCCTGTTGGACACACCGGCTACACTGA
>CBVK0103652989.1:0-12727 GCA_900067695.1 Picea abies | reverse complement strand
GCATGTTAAGCCCTAATATTGGCTCATTACCCCTTAATTGGGGCATATTACATTAGTACTGTTATTTTATTTATGTCAGCTTTATTCCATTAGTTGTAATTATACCTCCTAGTTGCCTATATATACCAAGGAGACATTTTCATTTTGAATCATCTTGTTCATTTTGAATCATCTTGTACTTGAACATTTAAGTGGGGTAAAAGGAGGTTTCCCCCTCGAAGAGGCTTATTATCTGAAATTATCTCTTTTTCAAAGCATTGAGTACTTTTTTTGAGGTTTTTCTATGCTATATTGATATTTGGTTCTTAACAAAGTTTCAATCCTATGATCCACAAACGGAGAGGAAAATAGCCTCACAGGTATGTGGCTTGTGCTAGGACATTGTGGGGTCTGTGCATCACTTCCACCAATAGTGTCCCCATGACTAAATTGTCCAATCGGATCCAAAATTTCCTATATAAATAAAATGTTAGAGTATAGCTCATATAACAGTATCAGACAAATTTTCATAAATCAATATATGTTAGAAATAGTATTTTTTTTAAATTGTGCTTACCCAAAATTGTTCTATATCCTACCTTAAAATTTGCATCATTTCTTTTCCCTCCTCTGTAAGTGGCTTAGACCTAGCCAATTCAATGTATTACTTATTTTCCTTTCTCAAGGCCTTTCAAATTTATTTTTTATCTTGATGGAATCATACATTTCATTCCACACATCATCGTGCTCTAATAGTGTGCTCATCTACATAAACAAATAAACATGTTAATTCAATTATTGAAAGCAATAATTGATATGAAAATAATTATTATACATGTTGCGAGCTAGTCGGTGCCTTCCCACAATCACCCTGCCACATTATAAGATGCATGACAATTTAGAATGTTAGAAAATAATCTAAGTATGACATATTAAAATGTATGTTAAATATATAAAAAGTAAAACATTAATTACATGTTTTGTATATTGGTAGAACATATTGACCCACATAATAGTAGTGCTTCCATTGATTCAATTCAAATTGTAATCGATCAACAATTCTTCCCCCACAACTATTATTTTCACTTCACATATGAATATTCGATTTCCTTCATACCCCTCAAATATATAATTGGGTTTCTTTCTTGTTGTCTCGAGTATTTTACTGTTAATAAGCTCTATAAAATTATCCGACGCCTTTGGCCTTCCATCAATATACATCGTCGCTCCTTTATTTTGATCGTTGTCTTTTAGTTGTATATAATTTGCAGCAACTCCACAACTCTCCATACTTGGTATATATCAAACCAGCCTCAACCAATCTCCATAGTGGTAGCATGGTTCGACATACTCCATCAACTCAGCAAGTCCTCTATCTTTTACTTTTATTCCATGAATGGAGAATAGACCCAAACCATGTATGGACGATGAAGAAATGCAATAAATCCTCTCATTCACACGAAAGTCAGTGTCCAACTGAGAAATTTCATTTGGTACCCATGGTATCACTAGATGTTTGTACCTCAAAGGAACATTTGCGTCACTTATTCTATGATCGTCATAAGAACATGAACCTCCTTTAGAAAGAAATAATTCCATGTGCCTATGAAACCTTATTCTCACATTTTCACCTCTAGTTGATTCACCCTATTAGATGTGTTAGACGTAACATTTTCCTCCTTCCCCTCATAAATTATCTCACTCGAGGATGATAGGTATGATAGGTACCTATAAAATTGTTCCTACACTCCATCGAATGAGAAAACATAGTTAGCGATAGTATGATTAAATTTATCCTTATCTTCATAAGTTTTTGTCGAATTTTGACCCCATGTGTAGTAGTGAACTAACCAAGTATGATGTTTTAGTAACCTTTTAGGAGGAGAGTAAGTTTGATTAGTTTGGAATAGCCAAAAAAAAGATATATGTATACAACCTAAGTTAATAGATACTTCTAATCCTAAAGTCAAAGCTTCAAATTCAACTATATTATTTGTGTAAGGAAAGTTTAGACAATAAGAAAAATGGTGTAATTTTCCTAATGGAAACCACATACTTAGCCTAAATAGACATTGTCAAAATGCATGTGCCAAGCATGATCATAATAATCACATGTGAACATTGGGCTTGACACGATTCACACTTTTTTCTTTGGTGAAGATGGATTAAGTGTCGAAATAAGACTTAGATGGAATAAGGTTTCATACTAAAGGTGGGGCTTGTAAGTTGCACATGTAGGTAAGTATATGAGGTGGAAATCTCCACTAGTGGTTCTTGAAAGGAAAAATGAATCTTTGAGAAGGCCTCTTTGGCTGTATTGAAGATCACAATATTGGTTTTTCCAAGATAGACTATCAATTGCTAAAGATCATAGAATTAGGACAAAACATTAAGTTGGATTTGTATGTCCTCTAGAGTGGAGGTCAAAAAGACCACATCATTTTGAGATAAAAGGAGTGAAACCAAGCTCTATTGATGTAGGAAAATTCCATTGCCTCGAGTAAAATCACCAATGAATTGGTTCAAGCTCATCAATGTAGACCCCAAAGAGGGTTAGGGAGAGAGGATGCCCCTATTTGACACCAATAGTGCTCCCAATATTTTGAGAAATCCCATAATATGTTTAGAAAAAATCCACCACTGTCTCATAAAATTGCATCACAACATAAACAACGAGGTAAGGTACATTCAAGGCACACATATGCTCAATGAATAAGTGTCTAGGAATAATGTCAAATGCCTTCCAAAATTCAAAGAAGCAACAATATACCTTTTAGGATCTCTTCCTATCATTCTCAATAATAGCATGTAGGGTGCATATGTGATCAATGGTTTGTAGTTCATATTGAACCAGACATAGCCTATAGTTATGAAACCATTCCTCTCAAATTTTTCATATAGGTAAATATCAATGGTTGTTTCATATAATTTAGCAAACAGATGATTAACCATGATTTTCATGTAATTATTTGGATCCAGATCATTTCATGACTTGTGAATGGGGTGATTGATATGGTGGAACAAGAAAGGGGAAGACCTAGAAAAAAAACCTCATTGAAAAGGATAAAAAATGGTGATGTAAGGGTCCCATTCCATATTTGATAAATTATGGCCGAATACTCTCAAGATCAATGCATTTACTAGTGTAAAGTTGTGGTAGTTTCCCAAATAACACTAGGGGTGAAAAAATGATGCGTGGAAGGGGGAGAGGAGACATGAATGGGGGAATGAACTACAATTTGGATGATGTATCAGGTTGTGTTTAATATTTTTATGCATAAAATTACCATCATTATCATAGCATTTATTCATTCGATAGGGGCTACAAGGGCGAGTGAATATTTGATGTAGACACCCTACCTCTGCCTTGGCAGGGTCCATAGAGCTCCCATTCAAGGATTGTTCTACCTCCACATAGCCAAAGTAGCTCCTTTGGTTCCCTGCTGGAACCCTTCGAAAAATCCACATATCCTTTGATTGAAACCCGTCGTGTGCAAATCAAGCACCAAGCACGAGCTTCACTTCCCCACGTGATCACTGACTGTGACCATAGGCCTTACCCAATAGGCATTTCAAATTTCATGACTTCGCGATTCCTGTTGTTGAGTTCCCCGACTCGTTCAAGTTCCGAAACCTGAAATAGGGCTTAACGGTCCTGTGGCTCCTCCCTTGGGTTCTCTCCACATGACCCTGTCCTATGACCAACGACTAAGCCCAAAAGTCACTTGTCACATTTCGCTACTTCATGATGTAAAGGAGTCGAGACCTTATCCTTCAGACCCCTGAAATTTGATCTTCGAACTGACGCTTAATGTTAGATCAATGGTCCTCAATTATTTGTGATCTGATGACTATCTAACCTTCTCGGTATTTCGCGTATCAGAGTATTAGGGTGTAACCTCCTCTACTCTCCCAACACCTGATCTATGATTCTCCGATGAACCAAATCAATGACTCACACTCCTCTAGATATTACGGTTTAGATCACATGGTGATTTCACGACTCACGAGTTCTTACTACTCCCCCCATTGACTTCCTCTGTGTCATGAGTCAGCGAAGCACTAGACTCTCGCCACACATCCTCCTGATGGAAGGTTCCAATCTAATCAGAACTTTCCCTTTCAAACCTCTGACTTATGTGGATCTCTGTCACATGTCCTCTGGAAATGGACACCCATGATGATGTCGACTCAACCAATGTCATGGATTCAATCCATATTTCACATATCAGGGATATGAAGTGTAGTATCCTCCTTCCCTTTCGAATCCCTGACTCTCGAAGTTTGGTGACTCCGGATCTATGGTTTAGATCCTCCCTAGATCGACGTCTCATGTTCCTCTTGAGCTTCAAACGATGAGTGATCCTCTATGTTTATCCTCCTCGTAGCTTTTCTTGATCTGACGGCTCATGGAAAGTCAAAAAATTTTCACTCAGATCTAATGGTCCAAATCTGTTCTTCCCTTATGCACCCTCATATATGTCTGGACGTATATTCAAAAGTCTAGATCATGTCTCTCTAATTGATCTAACGACATTTTTCTCTCCTCCTCCTGATATTTTGTGCATCCTCCTTCCCTTAAAATACTTCCATGCTTCTAAGGTCTCGACCTTCAATTCTTCCACAAACCCAGAGACTTTGCATCTTGTCTACATTATAGAGAACGTTTTCCCTCCTAAGATTTGTTCACCTTGGAACCTCGAGGGGTTTTCAATATGTTCGCTTCTTTCTGTTGGAAATTTGTGCACAAATGGAACTATTCCTTCTCAGCTTTGTGTTTAATCAGATCTCTTAAGGGACTCGACCCTTCTGCATCCTCAAAGGGAAATTTGGTGACCTCCTAGCAACCTGCTCAAGCACCCCTTACTGATCCGACAGAGTGTTTAACAAATATGCAAGTGTATTTCTCCTCAACACTTCTCCTTCCTATGAACTCGAAATATATTTTCTTTTGTGCACTCTTTGCACACGCTCGATGCTCACCTGGTAGAGATCTACAAAATCTTCAGTGATTCTATCTTCTCTCTATGCCCTCCTCTGCATAGTCTTACCTCCAAGGTGTTCAGTAACCTTGAGGCTTCTTCCTTGAGTTAAATGATTTCACTGGTGTGCCCTCCTAGAACGTTCTCATCTGAATCCAACACAGAATTCAGATGTGCACTCTTTCACTGGCTCACAGAGTCCTCAGCACTCTGTCATGCAACCTCTTGCATGAAGCCACAAAGAAACCAGACTGAAATCAACAAACTCACAAAAAGGAAAATTTTATCTATCCCTACAAATGTAAATCTAACATACATCTACAGCATAAATGAAAACATGCATAGCATTCATGGAAGACACATAAACACACAGGATCATGTGCAGGAAAAAAACTGCTATGTTTGTATTAATCTCAGAATGCTAATATTACAATGTGTTCAAGCTCCAACTGCAAAAGAGTCTCGACTCTCTCTCCTCTCTCTCCTTCAAAAACTAATGAATTCTATATACAAAGTTATTTTTTTACGAAAGGTGGTTCCTCTAGCTCTTCCCACCAAGCTACCTACTCTCATTAATTTACATTGAATTACATTCAATGGTTGTCTAGTCTGAATCGGATCTAGATATGAAACCTGTCAACCATTAAAGGAGACCCCATATACTACATTCACAAAGGTATCTGCATGTCTCTTCATCCCTACAATAGTTATTACATTTTTTAATTTGAAAATAAGAGGGATGACACCTCTCTCCTCCATTGAATGTGTACTTTGATGTTCTCGCTCATTGGCGCATTGTTGGGGTGAAGCGATGTTCCTGCATCATACTCCACTGCTGAAAAAAATTCATGAGCTCCTTCTCATGATATTCCAATCTCTGTTGAAATCCACCTGGATCCCAAACTATCTTTTGGAGCTTTCCATCAGCTCCACTACTTTGCATTTGTTGTGGCTGGTGCTTCCTTGCTACTATTGCAAGCTTCTTTATGCTTAGCTTCTCCTTGCTGACTGCTTCTTGTGCTGACCTCAACATCATCCTTCTTATCTTTTCAATCACCTCATCTAGCTTCTCCAAGGGATGGCTTTCCTTATGCAGTCTCCTCGATTTCACTTTCTCCTTATCGACGGGTAGATCAACTAGATCCCCCTTGTGATTTTCTCCATCCCTTGTGGCCTTGATTTGACACTCTACTATAGATTTCAGCTTTGCATTCTCTTCTTGAATGACTTGTTGTTCAGTCACCTTCTCTGACAGATTAGCTTCTACCATTTCTCCTTGTGCTGGTTCAACTCCATCTTTCCCCAACTACTACCCAAATTGGAATTTTGCTTCATCTTTTGTTGCATGCCTTGGCACTGTAGTCATCATATGTTTAGCTCCCTGGCTAAAATTTTCAAGCAATTTCTCTTAATGCTCTTCTCCCAAAATCTGCATGAATATCTTCTCATGGCAGTCATCTATTGGCTCTGGATGGTTCAACCAATCCTCCAGCATCTCTAACTCCTTCTCCCACGGAGTGAGCATCTTATCTACATGCTCTTATTTTGTTGGGGAAGATATTGACATCTTCTCCATTCCTTTTTTCTCCTTGACCATCATAGCTGGTTGTCTTTCTTCCGCTGTTGATGCAACTACAACATAGGATTTGGCCTCAACTGGGCTATATGGCAGGAATACCTCAATTCCTCTAATGATCAGAATGCATTTATGATCCTTCTTCATCATCTCTCCTTGCTTATATGAACTCACCTCTGAGCTCATATTCTCTTCCTTTCCCACCTGGAAATATGGGATTTCTTCCCTACCCTCCTGGCAGTCTATGATATCCTCCAATAATCCCATCTCATTGCCCCCATCGAAATCTGAAAGTTCCTCACTTCTCACCTAGCAGTTCATGATATATTCCTCCGATCCCTTCTCCTCATCATAACTTAGATTTCTCCCAGCTTCTGGCCGACAAATATGAACCACTTCCTCTTTGTCTCTGAGTCCTTCAACATTTCTCAGCCACTTCTTTAACAATTGTCACTGTCCTCTGGCCAACAATTTCTTGACTGGCCATTTCATTCTCTTCTTTATGGGCCACTCATATACCCAATGCGGTTTTGCATCTTGTTTCACCTTAAATGTAAGTTGTTCCATTCATGCCCTTATCTCAGCAAGCTCCTTGTCCATCTCATATTTTCCTTTCAGCTGGCAGTCTTTGACTTGACCACGCTTATGGCCTTCAATAGCCATCTTCATATTCAATCTGCCCTCCTAGAAAATCTATTGTTGTCACTCTGCAACTGAGAGCATTTCCATCATTTCCTACACTCCACCTAACTATATATTGATTGTTGTGCATCACCTTACAACAATCACCATAGAGCTTCAACACCTTTTCTTCTTCCTCTTCTCTTCCGCCTGAAATATATAGACAAAAATTCTCTTCACCTCCTTCTTCTCTACTTGAGAAAAATCAATCTTTGATACCAATTTGATGCAAACACCCTACCTCTTCCTCGACAGGGTTCACTGACCTCCCGGTCAAGGATAATTCTACCTCCATAGAGTGGAAGCAGCTCCTTTGGTTCCCTACTCGAACCCTACGAAAAATCCATAGGTCCTTGGATTGAAACCCGTCATGTGAGAATCAAGCACCAAGCGTGAGATTCACTTCCCCACGTGATCACTGACTGTGACCACGAGCCTTACCCTATAGGCATTTCGAAATTCATGACTTCACAATTCCTATTTTTGAGTTCCCCAACTCTTTTAGGTTCTAAAACCCTAAATAGGGCTTAACGATCCTCTGGCTCCTCCCTTGGGTTGTCTCCACGTGACCCTGTCTTGTGACCAGCAACTGAGCCCAAAAGGCACTCGATGCATTTTGCGACTTCACAATGTAAAGGAGTCAATACCTTATCCTTCAAACCCCTAAAATCCAATCTTTGAACTATCACTTAATGACATATCAATGGTCCTCAATTATGTGTGATCCGATGGCTATCCAACCTTCTCAATATTTTGCGTATCAGAGTATTAGGGTGAAGCCTCCTCTACTCTCCCAACTTTTGATCTTCGATTCTCTGATGAACCAAATCAATGACTCATTCTCCTCCAGATCTAATGGTTCAGATCACATCAAGATTTCATGACTCACGAATTATTACTACTCACCCTGTTGACTTCCTCTGTGTTATGAGTCAACGAAGTGTTATACTCTTGCCTGCATCCTCCTGATGGAAGGTTCTGATCTAATCTGAACTTTCCCTTTCAAACATATGACCATGATGATGTTGGCTCAACCAATGGCTTGGATTCAATCTGAATTTTTCATATAGGGGATATGGAGTGCAATATCCTTCTTCCCTTTCAAATCCCTGACTCTTTAATTCTGGTGACTCTATATCTACGATTCAGATCCTCCCTAGATTGACGAATCATGTTCCTTCTGAGATTCAAACATTGAGTGAACCTCTACGTTTATTCTCCTCGTAGCTCTGTTTGATCTGAAGACTCATGGAAAGTCGAAAATTATGCGCTCAGATCTTATGGTCCATATCTATTCTCCCCTTATGCACCCTCCTGTGCACCTGGACGTAGATTCAACGGTCCAGATCTCATCTCTCCAATTGATCTAACGGTAGTTGTTTCTCCTCCTCCTGATATTTTGCATGTCCTCCTTCCCTTAGAAGACTTCCATGCTTCAAAGGTCTTGACCTTTGATTCTTCCATGAACCCAGAGACTTTGGGTCTCATCTACATTCTAGAGAACATTGTCCCTCCTAAGCTTTGCTCACCTTGAAACCTTGAAGGGTTTTCAATTTATCTTCTTCTTTCTGTTGGAAATTTATGCGCAAATGGAACTATTCTTTTGAACTTGGTGTTTACTCAGATCTCTTAAGGGACTCGACCCTTATGCATCCTCAAAGGGAAATTTGGTGCCCTCCTAGAAACCTCCCACTCAAGCACCCCTTGCTGAGCCAAAAAAGTGTTTAACAACTCTGCTAGTGTCTTTCTCCTCAACACTTCTCCTTCCTATGAACTCAAAATAGAGTTCCTTCTGTGCACCCTTTGCACACGCTCGATGCCCATCGGGAAGAGATCTACAGAATCTTCAGTGATTATGTCTTTTCTCTGTGCCCTCTTCTACACAGTATTACCTCCAAGGTGTTCAGTAACCTTGAGGCTTCACCCTTGAGTTAAATGATTTCATTGGTGTGCCCTCCTAGCACATTCTTGTCTAAATCCAACACAGAATTTAGACGTGCACTCTTGCACTGGCTCACAGAGTCTTCATCACTTTGTCATGCAACCTCTTCCATGAAGCCACAAAGAACCCAGACTGAAATCAACAAACTCACAAACAGGAAAATTCTATCTATCCCTACAAATGTAAATCTAACATACATCTACAACATAAATGAACATACACATAGCATTCATGAAAGACACATAAACACATAAGATCATGTGCATAAAAAAAACTGCTCTATTTGTATTAATCTCAGAATGTTAATATTACAATGTGTTCAAGCTCCGACTACAACAGAGTCTTGGCTATCTCTCCTCTCTCTCCTTCAAAAACTAATGAATTATAGACACAAAGATCTTTTTTTACAAAAGGGGGCTCCTCGAGCTCTTCCCTCTAGGCTACCTACTTTCATTAATTTACATTAAATTACATTCAATGATTGTCTAGTATGAATCGGATCTAGATATGCAGCCTGTCAACCATTAAAGGCGACCCCATCTACTACATGCACAAAAGCATCTGCATGGCTCTTTGTCCCTACAACAGTTATTACATTTTTGAATTTGAAAATAAGAGGGTTGACACCTCTCTCCTCCATTGAATGTGCACTTTGATGTGGTGGCTAGCTGTCGTGTTGTTGGGGTGAAGCGATGCTCCTGAATCAATATTAGTGTGTGGAGGTATGGGGAAAGGAGTCTTGGGATGTACACCATGTTGTTTAAGCTTGAAAACCTATTTATTCATGTTGAAATTTTCCTTTCAATAGTAATTCAAGAATGTTAAATGGGAATGAAATTTTGTTTAAAGGAAAAAATGAATTTAAGAAATATACATAAGAAATTTATGTTATCAAAAATGGTACTGCAGGGTACCTGTTAAGCCCTAAATAGTGGCACATTGCCCCTTAATTGGGGAATATTAAACTAGTACTATTGTTTTATTTATGTTGGCTTGGGTCCATTAGTTGTAATTGTACCCCCTAGTCTCCTATATATACCAAGGAGACATTTTCATTTGGAATCATCTTGTGCTTGAACATTTATGTGGTGTATAAGGAGGTTTCCCCCTCAAAGAAGCTTATTATCTAAAAGTATCTCTTTTTGAAGGTGTTGAGTACTTATTCTCAGGTTTTTCTATGCTATATTGATATTTTGTTCTTAACATATGGTTTCAGAGCTCAAGGTCTTGGGTTTTCGCTACTATATCTGAGACACCTTGGAATTTTCACTATAATTCATTTTCTATGACATTTCAGAAGGAAACCCTTGGAATATATTTACTAAATGGATCAAGGTATGTTGGGTTAAAATTTCATCTCCTAAGGCCTTATACTTTCGGAGATACATCCTATGTAAGATAGGGTTATGGTATCATCCTGAATTAAGTCATCGCAGAATTTTTGCTATAAAATATTTTATGTAACATTTCAGACCCTGAAATATGTAGTTTACTAACAAAAATTATTAAGGTATCTATGATAAAACTTTCAGCTTCTGGGTCATCTTACATTTGTAGATACACCCTGTGGAAGATAGGGTATTTGACTAGTCCTATTGACTAGTTTCAAGTAGGTGTTCCTGGTAAAACAATCACAACTTATTCCTAAAGTATCCAAATTGAGTGAGACCAGTTGCATTGAATAGTGGACAGTCTGTAGTATTTCTGGTAAAATTTTCATAATTTTATATCAATTATTTTATGCGAGGCACGCTATACAAGTGATATCTCTTGGAAAGGCCAAAAATCAGCAAGTTGTGGGGAAGTTACCGTAAATTCCACTTGGAACTGTTAGAAAAATAGGACCGCGGAGCAATAAAATAAAACAAATGCAGAAACAAAAACACAGAAGACACACAATACAAGAGAGACATAGATTTACGTGGTTCACCCAATGTGGGCTACATCCACCAGAGAAATTGCCAGGTCCTTCCTTTATTATTATCCAACAAATGAAGGGATACAACCTACAGCAAAACCCATTGTAACTTCCTCTTCTTTCTCTCACAGTCTCCTCTCTCATAATACAATATTCACCCTCGTACCTATCCACAATACATTTCCCTCATAAAAGAGGGTTTCCTTCTAGGGCAAAAACCCTAACATAATCTCTACCATTAGATCTGCGACCTTATAATGAACGGTCCAGACTTACAATGAAATTACAATATACATTTATAAGGAAATTTTTGCTCTGGGGGCCCGCTTGCCCCCAGACCCCCCAGTCGGGGGGATGGACCCCCCGGACCCCACAAAGGGGGTACCCCCCTCTGCACTCCCTCGCATGGAAGAGTGTACATACTTCTGGGGTGTAAATACTTCATGGGGTATAGACATGGCTGAAAGCAAAGGACCTCTGAATCAAGAATATAATCAGGCTCCACAACGAACAATCTCCCACTTGGAGACTAATCTCAAAAAATCCACCGCTGCTGTATATGCTGGACTCTGAACCTTCTTGGACTTGGAAAATTTCTCATCTTCATCTTCATTCTTGAAGACCAACTAAAACTGAGCAAGAACTCAGTTTCTCCCTAGTTACTCCCTTTGTTAACATGTCTACAAGATTTTGGCTAGTGTGTATCTTTTCCAGCTTCAATTGTCCATCTTCCAAGGCAGATCGTATGAAGTGGTACCTCAACTGTATATGCTTAGTCTTCGAATGGAAGACTAAGTTCTTTGCAAGGTGAATGGCACTCTGATTGTCACAGTACAACTTGTTGTTCTCCTGCTTCTTTCCTAATTCCTCCATACACCTTTGTAACCAAATCATCTCTTTACTAGCCTCTGTAGCAGCAACATACTCTGCCTCTATTGTTGAAAGTGCAACAACCTTTTGCAGTTTCAAAATCCAACTTACTGTTGTTCCACCTATAGTAAAAACATACCCTGTGGTGCTCCTCCCGCTGTCTTTATCACCTGCCATATCTGAGTCAACATATCCCTGTAGAAAAGTGTCTGAACCTCCAAAACATAATGCATGTGTAGTAGTACCTCTCAAATACCTGAGAATCTGCATTACTGCCTCCCAATGTTCTTTACCTGGATTGTTCATATACCTACTCACAACTCCCACTGCATGTGCAATATCTGGTCTTGTGCAAACCATTGCATACATCAAGCTGCCAACTGCTGATGAATATGGGACCCTAGACATGTATTCTATCTCCTCCTGTGTCTTGGGACACATTTCCTTAGTTAATTTGAAATGGCTGGCCAAAGGTGTACTGACTGGTTTTGCATTCTACATTCTAAACCTCTCCAACACCTTCTCTGTGTACTCACCCTGAGACAATGTCAGTTTGCGATTTTTCCTGTCTCTTGTTATTCTCATACCAAGGATTTTCTTTGCAGCACCCAAATCCTTCATCACAAATGAATTGGCTAATTTCTTCTTGAGCACATTTATATCCTGCATATTAGACCCTGCAACAAGCATGTCATCTACATATAATAGCAAGATAATAAAGCTTCCATTTTCTAGCCTTTTAAAATAAACACAGTGATTAGAATGACATCTACTATAGC
>CBVK0103652980.1:0-10492 GCA_900067695.1 Picea abies | reverse complement strand
CAAACCCTAGAGGACGATTCAGTGGTGAAAGATTTCACCTAGCTTGTCCCAAGATTGGTCTCGAAGATGCAATACTCTCCCACACCATTCTAGTCATATTTACATCAGTGTAGGAGGTTCTACACAGCCACGGGCATAGGAAGAGGAGGAGGGCACACCATTGGGGGTTTCCAGCAAGGGGGGCACACCATCTTTGGAGAGAGATTCATTGTAGAAGATTGGTAGGGCCGTTGAGGATTCTATCACTTGGGTTTTCATTACAGGGCCTTGGACATCAGATCTAGTGCTTTTTGAGATAGTTTTATGGCTCATATTATTTCTTGAGCAGTGGGGCGAATTGAAGAGAAGGAGGGTGATTTTGAGATCCAGATCTAGTCCATTTGTAGGGTTTACACTTCAGATCTGACCCTGAGACTTCACCTAATGACTTGCAGTGTCCCGATCTATATTTCTAGAGAGTTTTAGAGAATTTGGAGGCCTCCTTTAGCAGGGCCGAATTATCTAGGGCTTCAGTCATCTAGTGGGGCGCATCATTCAGAGGGAGATTTCATATCTACAAAGATTGAGAGGGATCTTGGAGATTCGGGCACCTGGGTTGTTCTTACCATCACTCAATCTATTAGTTGGTATATTTCTTAGGGTGATTGGACACTTTTGGTAGCAGGGCCGAGTTATTGAGGGTTTCAGCCTTCTATTGGAGCATGGCATTCTTCAGCTGGAGAGTTTGGCATTAAGATCTGCTTGTATTGATCTTCATTTCTTATTCATCCTTTAGAGGCATATTTTGTATTAGTGGGAGCATTTTGTAGTAGCTCTTATCTATTGTCTATCTTCTTGGCCATCTGTTGAGCATTCCAGAAATTGAGATGTTTTGGCTTGTCTATCTTATTGCATATGGTTGAGGTATGTTCCATGGTTATCTCTTTCTATTATTTGCTGCATATACACATATAAACACATCTAAACAAATAGATCAACAAACTGTTTGACGAAATACCACAAGCAGAAAAAAGTTTTAAAAAGACACCAAAACCATGATGATCCTTGCATAATGGCTTGGGATCATTACATATTCCTCTAGATCTCCAAGGGATCATTGATAAGCATTCCAAAGTATTTGAAGATATTCCCAAAGGACTTCCACCCACTCGAAATCATGATCATGATATTCACCTAATTCTTGGCAGTGTTCCTCATAACATCAGGCCATACAGATGCCCTTATGCCCAGAAGAGTGAAATTAAGCGCATGGTTGAAGAAATGTTAGAGGCTATCATTATTAGACCTAGCCAAAGTTCTTGCTCTGCACCGATGGTAATGGTATTCAAGAAATATGGCTCATGGAATATGTGTTCATATTATAGAGAGCTCAACAAGATCACTATTAAAGATAAGTTTCCCATTCCTGTCATTGATGAATTGTTAGATGAACTACGTGGAGAAATCTATTTCATAAAGTTGGATCTTCATTCAGGGTATCATCATATTAGAATGGAGGAAGAAGATATCCCAAAAACAACATTCCAAACTCATGAAGGCCATTATGAATTTCTGGTCATGCCTTTTGGCCTTACAAATGCACCTTCCACATTCCAAGGGTTGATGAATTCCATTTTCAAGACCTTCCTTAAAAAATTTGTGTTCGTATTTTTTGATGATATTCTAATCTATATCAAGTCTTGGGAGGATCATGTTCGACATGTTGACAAGGTGCTAAAACTGCTAAAGGAGAAACAACTATATGCCAAACCATCCAAATGTTTCTTTGGAGTGAAGAAGGTAGAGTATTTGGGTCATACTGTATCTCATGAAGGTGTCAAGGTAGACCCTAACAAGATTAAGGCCATGATGGATTGGTTGATTCCAAAAACATTGATGAATCTTAAAGGATTTATGGGTTTGACAGGTTACTACTGCAAGTTTGTTCGACACTATGGAAGAATAGCAGCACCTTTAATGACACTAACTAAGAAGGATGCATTTTCATGGACTCCAGAGGCAACTAAATATTTTGAACAACTTAAAGAGGTGATGTGCAAAGCTTCTGTCTTGACCACTCCAGACTTCACAAAAACCTTTATTTTGGAATATGATGCCTTGGGAAATGGAATTGGTGTTGTCCTAATGAAAGAAGGAACGCCCCTAGCTTTTTAAATTCGACCACTCAAGGAAAAGGACTTACACAAACCCATTTATGAGAAGGAAATGATGACAATACTACATGAATTGAAGAAATGGTGTCCTTACCTAACAGGTAGGCACTTCAAGGTCAAAACAGATCATGATAGTCTTAAATACTTCTTAGAACAAAGATTATCTTCGGAATAACAACAAAAATGGGTAACCAAGATATTGGGTTATGATTTTGAAATGGTCTATAAAAAAGGGAAGCAAAATGTTGTGGAAGATGCACTCTCAAGGAAGGATGAAGATGTTGAGGCCTTTCTCTGTGCTATCTCAATCATCCAACCTGATTGGATAATAGAAGCAAGGGATGAATGGAAGAATGATGAAAAAGTGTGGACTCTCATTCAAAGGTTGTAGCAAGATTCCAGTACATCATATACATTTACATGGAAAAATGATTCACTAAGGTACAAAGATTGCTTATATTTATGTAAGAAATCTCAACTCAAACAAAAGGTACTATTGTAATTGCACACCTCCAGTAGGAGGGAACTCAGGATTTTTAAAAACCTACCATAGTGTCAAGAAGGAAATTTTTTGGGATGACCTTAAAAATGATGTTCAAAGGTTTGTGGTGGAATGTTTGGTTTGCCAACAAAATAAGATGGAAACAATTAAGACCCCAGGTATTTTATAACCATTAGCCATCCCAAGTCAGTGTTGGGAGGAGATTTCCATGGATTTCATCACAGGGTTACCGAATTCTGAAAGAAAGAGTGTCATCATGGTGATTTTTGATAGACTAACCAAGTACACACACTTTTGTGCACTCTCTCATCCCTTCAAATCTAGTATAGTTTCCACCACATTCATGGAGATAGTTCAAAAGCTACATGGCAGCCCAAAGATTATTGTAAGTGACAGAGATCCCATCTTCACTAGACATTTTTCGAAAAAATTATTTTCTTGTTTGGGTACTCAATTGGCTTATAAATCATCCTATCATCCTCAATATAATGGACAAATCGAGATAGTGAACAAATGTCTGGAAGGCTATTTTTGTTGCTTCATCTCTGATAAACAAACACAATGGTTCAAATGGTTACCCTTGGTAGAATGGTGGTATAACACTTCCTTTCATACTGCAACAAAAATGACACCATTTATGGAACTCTATGGATACGACCCTCCTTCCATCACTTCTTCTCTAAAAGAAAAATATAAGGTTCAAGAAGTGCAAGATCACATCGAGCATCAACAACAAGTTCTCCAAATATTAAAGGACAACCTGACCATGGCACAAAATCATATGAAACAACAAGCAGATCAACATTGTAGTGAAAGAAGTTTTGAGGTAGGGGATTGGGTGTTTTTAAGACTACAACCATACAAATAGATGCCCCTCAAGCAAGCCAAGAAGGATAATAAATTATCACCAAAGCACTATGGCCCTTATAAGGTGTTGCAAAAGATTGGTACTGTGGAATACAAATTGGAGTTGTCTGCATCTTCATGAGTACACCCAGTTTTAAATGTTTCATGCTTAAAGAAGGTTATAGGTGACAAGATCCCAGTTCAAACTATATTGCCAGAACTTGACGAGGAAGGAAAAATCATATTGGATCCTGAAGCCATCACTGACACAAGAATTCACCAGCTGAGGAATACATCCATTTCAGAGTATCTCATTAAATGGAGGAAACTATCGGCTGAAGATTCCACTTGGGAAGGTGAATCTTTTATATAGAAGTATCCAAAGTTACTCAAGCATTGCGGACAACACTTGTGTCAAGGGGAGGGGCATGTTAAGCCCTAAATAGTGGCTCATTACCCCTTAATTAGGGCATATCATATTAGTAATGTTATTTTATTTATGTCAAATTTAGTCCATTAGTTGTAATTATACCTCCTAGTCTCCTATATATACCAAGGGGACATTTTCATTTTGAATCATCTTGTAATTGTACATTTATGTGGGCATAAGGAGGTTTCCCCCTTGAAGAGGCTTATTATCTGAGTTTCTCTCTTTTTCAAGACGCTGAGTACTTATTCTAAGATTTTTATATGCTATATTGATATTTAGTTCTTAACACAAAGGGAGAGATAAAGAACAAAAGTAGGAGAGAAATATCAGAAGCATGAGTACAAGGACAGAAAGATTGTAAAAATAAGGTATGTTGTCAGGGGGAGTTGCCCTTTTTCTTTGATGTCAAAGGATGAGAGAAATATTAGAAGCATGAAGATAAGGGGAGAAAGAATGAAGATAGGGGGAGCAATGGTCACAAGGGGAGCATGAGTGTTTCCATCAATGCCAAAGGGGGAGATTGTTAGAAAATTGGTTGTCATTTATGTCAAATCTGGAAGAAGTCTAAAATCCTCTAGAAGTAATGGGTGTATTTGAAGAAGTATCCAAAGCGGTCCCTTTATGGCATAGCTTTAAGCATGGCCCTCATGAGAGGATGCTTTGAATAAGTCTACAAGAATCCATGGAGGTGTGGTCTTCAAGCATGAAGGTGTTTGAGGAAAATAGGATGAAGGACATTGCAAATACATGCAAAACCCCCATAGATGGATATTCCTCATCATGCCATTTCCAATAGTAGTTGGCACGCCACATGGTTCCTCACGATAGAGAATTTATACTCTCTTAAACTTAAAGCCCTAAAGTATGGTCAAGAAGCCCTGAATATAAGGTCAAATAATTTACAAGCCGGCCCCAAAATTAATTAACGAAGAAAATTTGTTGCAACAAGAAGTTACAGCTTGGCCCTAAAGTCAAATAAAGGAGGAACTTGGAAAACTATAAATACACATCAAGAACCTATCATTTGTTCATCCAACCAAGTGTGTGTTTGTGGTATGGAGCTACCATAATTGGGTCTGCACTTTTTCTAGGAGGATTGGTGATCAAATATGGTCTAGGAGAAAGGAGGTTGAGGAGAGCGAGTTGTATGGAGGTGACTTTACTAGATTTCTAATGTTATCCATGGGTTGCAGTGGAGAAAAACATGGATGTATGCGGGTCACAATGAATCAAAGTTCGGATGTCCATGGGTTGATAGTGTATGAGTCACATATTTGTGTAAAATATTTGAGGAAGGTGTCATTCTCTTAATGATGAATATTGAGGATGGTATGTTGTTTTGTGATATTATGCATCAGGTTCTTACATGATAAACGATATGGTTTTCTATATGTCTTGAATTTTATATCTTGATTTTATGGCATATCCTTGAGGCATATATTGAAGAGTCTTTGGCACATCGCTAGAGACATATGTTGGTGGTTTTTGGCATATGATTTGAGGTATATGTTGGTGATGTTGGGAATATGTTTGAGATATGTTCTTGGTGATGATTTATGTGAGTGGATATGGAATTTTTTATGATGATTTTGATGATGAGGTATCAGTATCAATGACAGTAACAGTGAAAATAACAGTGACAGGTTGATGATGATGTATTAGTATCATTGATAGTAATAGTGAGAGATTTATTATAAGTGACAGTAATAGTGACAAATTGATTATCAGTGACATTGATAGGTTGATTATCAGTGACAGTGACAGTTTGAGTATCAATGATAGTTATGTTTAGGGAAAGGTATGGATTACCTTGCTGAATCATTTTCGAATCTTGCCTGGATAGGACAAGATAGTCGGGAATGTCACCTGGGGTTTTATAGCCTCAAAATACTATCCCAATCCACAAGTATTAATTATTAAGATTGAGGCTAATTTATTTATGGAAAGAATGTTGCAATATAAAATAAAATTTATACAAGTTTATGTGATGAACACAGATTTTACAATAAAGTAAGCATTGAGATCAAAAAGAAAAAAGTAACCAAGTCATAAATACACATATATGAGACAGAATAACAATCTGGTTTTATTTCATTATGATATATCAAAAGTTTTTTCTCTTTACAAAACCCCTATGAGGGCATGGACCAAAGTATGATTTAGATATTCCCGATGAACACCATAAAAAAGACTCTGACAATAAAGTAAAACTGAAATTTATAATCTGGATCAACTTGCCACAAACTACTGCCATTTCGACTCTACAAGATATCCTTTATCATCCATGAAACTTAATTCACAAACACACAAGAATACACAGACTATCAAGGATGGATCAACACCTCTAAAACAAGCGTCTAAAAATTTTGGTTTAGTCTTGAACCTTGCTGTCTATAATAAGACCCTGCTGTCAAAAAGAGAATTAGGCTTTGAATAAACTAAAAAATCGATGAAAACTGAAACTATCTCATGCAACCAAAGAGAAAACCTTCATCTTTCTTTCTCCTTCTATTCTCCCTTTGTCTCTTCTTCTCATTCAACTTTTATTCTTTCCAAATAAGTTGTAGTTCAACTACCTTATTTAGTTAAGTTGATTTAACTTAACTGATTAGTTTAGGAGAAATACATAATAATAATATAGTTAAGGGTATTTAGTTAATAATAACTAGGTAGGTGGGACCGCTTGTGACTCCCATCATTTTCTTCTTCCAAATCATAAAATATAACACAAAAAGGATAATCATTATAACTACATGCCACCCTTGTAGCTCCCTCAAATATATTTCAAACTGGATATTTAAATATCAGAAATAATTTATATCATATCCAAAAAAGAATATATATGTCCACATTATCCACAAAATATCAAAACAGAATTTGTTGTCCAAAAATACTGAAACCCACTAAACATTGTCTTCATCAACTGAAATCATAAAAACACATAATCTAAAAACCATATTTGCCACTTTGTGAGGTAATTTTTACTCTTTCAATGTTATTTCCCTTAGATTTCTTGGAAGTAGCTCATGGCTGATTAGACCCTTGGGGATGTATCTCATTAATCACATGGGAACAAACATCCTTCGAATGCATGCGGGAAGACACATATTTTGAGGAATCATCGCAGGGAGAAGAAGGGGAGGTAGTTGCTTTTCCTTTATCTTGCACAAGTTGTGGAATATCAATTTTCAGTCTCTTACTAGCATGTGAAGATTGAACTGACAAAACAACAAGGACAATCTGGACATTGGGATTGACAGGTGGTGGCAGACGTAATGACATAGTGGGCCAACCACGATGGTGAGAGACAGGTGGGTTGACAATCTCTTTCCATCCATCATTTGTAGGGACTTAAGGCTGCAAGGACACATGTGGAAGAACGAGAATGCTAGGGATGTTCTGAGAAGGATGGAAAGGGGGTATTTTTGGTCGAGGATACACTATTTCATGGCCAATCTAATTAAAGAATCTAGCTTGAAAAATCTGGTTCAATTCTTGAGGATCAACATCAAAATTGATGGAAAATCTGGGCCTTCTATGGCCTCGATTATAATTTCCCTTGCCTCTGTTATTTCTGCCATTGCTGCCCCTACTGAAAAATCTCATCCTGTAGCAGTAGTTCATCAGTAATGAATCTCTTAATAAACCATACATGACACTCTTCTTACATGAATAAAAAATTGGCTCAAAAATTGACACGAGGTGCATGCAAATCCATCCATCATTAACCATTCATTAATTGCCATGTGAATAGGGGGTGCTAGAGTTCATGGGTAATATGGAGGGAGTGTAATTAGAAAAAAGTGGTATAATGATAGGGGATTAAAACATGAAATGTTGTTCAGCAATTAATCAAACAATATACTATGTAATAAAATATCAATCACCAACCCTTTCTATGTCTCTTTTACACAGAGTTTTCCTTTTAAATTTATTTCACAGAACAGGGATGCAATAAGTGAAATTGGGATTATGGGGGGAATGTACAGAGCAAAAAATGATAGAATGACAAGGAATCAATATGGGTACTTTTCAATTGAAAATAAATCAACACATGCAATCAAAACATATATCTGCCCAGACCTTCAAAATTTAATAGTGTTCCATTTTCCAAAAAATAATTTGAACTGGTACTTTATTTGAAAAATTTGCTTGTTGGCTTCCAAACTATTTTATAAAATAATCTATATGCCCAGAATTATTTAATCACAACAACCATTATATCCACATAATCATTATATGATAGTCATAATGAACAACATTGCAATCTCTATAAGAAACCATAATATCCTTTGAGCCACGACCATAAAATCAACTCCAATGATTCATCCGTTAAAACCAATACGATCACGCATAGTGTTTACAACAATTCATATCCATAATTTATTTAAACATTTTCCAATGCAATCAATCTGGACGTTATAACTCTTATTCTGGCATCAAACATTTCACACAAAAGTGTCACTTTTATATAATCAACATAACAATTGAACCAAAATAACATTCAATACTTTGATCCTAAGATTCAAATAAATAAGTGGGTACAAGTCTCTTCTAGAATTACAAACAAAGGACCTAACCAAAATCATGCCCAAGTAACCGAGCATGCTCAGTGCTCCCATCAACCATTGAACTGGAGTAAATATGATATTAATGTAATATTTAGGGTTTAAGACAACAAGTGGAAGGTAAGAATGGTGGTTCGACAAAAGGGTTTGGTATTTGAATAGAAAAAACAATTCATTTGGTAGGTGATCTATCATAACTTACCACAGAACAATAACTTGCAATAATGCTCTCAACTATAAGGGTTTTGAAACAACAAACTGTAACTTCCAACATACAACATAAATGAAGCCAACCCCTTTAACAATACTACAAAATGAGCGACCAAGTATAAACTTTTGCTCGACCAAAAAGCATGAATAATGTTTTCATTAACTTCTGGGTGGCGTTATATTCATACTACACAATGTTTTCCATGCAATTGTATTGGTAAGGGCATAGCAAGGTAGCTAACAACTCATGGTTTTTCCCAGAGAAGGCACAAAATACTTTGATCTTTCATCAATTCACATTGAAACCCACAGGGTCGAAATACGGTGTGTGTACACTAGCCACAGAGACCAGTAATATCAAGATAAAGGTGGGGTATTCACAAATCCCAAAGCTTTGGTAGACTATGATATCCAATTTCAACAGAGAGGCCAACATGAATACAAAGGCATGGCAAAGCAGGCTTCACTACATTTTTTATTCAACCAACCCATGAGAAGGATTACACACAGCAAGAAGACCATAACCATTTTGTTTTCAAAATTTCAATAGTCCATAACAACCACCATGAGAAACCAAGGATGCAAACACCAATACATAGTTTAAAAATATCATAACATCTTGAGAATCACACATACCATGAGAAACCTGAGCCAAAATTTGATTCAAAAGGAAGAGTAACTCTCATTAATGGAAAAGTAAGAAAACCCATACCTGGAAAAGTCTACATGAGGAGAAAAATAAGACTATATACTTCCTTCACGACCGAGCAAGGTGGAGCAACAACAACTACTAGAGCCAAAACAATGCAAGAATGACTAGGGTGATGGGATCGAGGAGAGTTTGAGGGATTTGTAGTAAATGCACATCGCTTCTCCCTTTCAACTTCATTGAATTCTTAGTACTATCCAAGCCCATTCACCATAGCACTATATCATTAATCAACCAAAAAAACATTTTCCATATCACTTTTGCAAAGTGCACCACCCCTTGGTAATATCAAACTTATTCAAATGTCAACTTGCTAGGACAAAAAATCAATATGAAACTCAAACAATGTGCATAACCATAGTAGCAAGGGTCAAGAGCACCCAAACTCTTGTCACAAAAATACACAACATTAGAACCTAAGTATAATTCTTTTATCCAAAAGGGAAACATTATTATATTCTATGAGAGATCATCAAATCCATTTAGTGCCATGTTTTAATCATCCAACCAACACATATCACCATAACATTTTAAACCATGATCTGGAACATATGAACTGTAGAAGACTGTGTTGTTGCCATCACATAAGCAAAAAAAATATAAGCATTGCTTATCTACCATAGTGCCATAAGTCTAACAAGGGGGTCCCACCTACTAGTTTATTGTTAATATAGTTAAATAATAAAGCTTGGAAATCATTTTGAGCATAATATTCATCATTGCGCTTTTAAGCATCAACAAGTGATAGGTTGATTATCAATGTTAGTGATCGGTTGATTATCAGTGACATTTTATGTTAGAAAAACAGGACCGTGGAGCAATAAAATAAAACAAATGTGGAAACAAAACACAGAAGATACACAATACAATAGAGACACAAATTTGCGTGGTTCACCCAATGTGGGCTACGTCCACCAGAGAAATTCCCAAGTCCTTCCTTTATTATTATCCAACATATGAAGGGATACAACCTACAACAAATTTGTTGTAACTTCCTCTTATTTCTCTCACAATCTCCTCTCTCAGAATACAATACTCGCCATAATGCATAGCCGCAATACATTTCCCTCATAA
>CBVK0103652956.1:0-23382 GCA_900067695.1 Picea abies | reverse complement strand
CCCTATTTGGGTTGTTTGAGCACTTCTTTTTGATCCATTTTACTTGCAGGGATCATAACAGTCCTAGCCTTGCCTACAAAGAGCTGAGTTTGGAGATGGAAGAGGATAATTTCACTTAAAATCCCCCCCACCCCCGACGCGTATCAAAATGTGCATGAGTATTTCATCCCACAAACAAGCATTCATAGCATTGTGCGCCCACAACGTTTTTGTTCTCTGCGCATAGTGCACCCAAAGGTTTTTTCTTCACTACACATTGTGCGCCCACCATGCCTCTGTCTGAACTATAACCCGTGCATTTGTCCAGAGTCTTGAAATTGTAATAGTTTTTTGTGATTTTTGAAGGCCCCTAGCCTTCAAAATCTTACTTTTATGAAATTTTTAAAAGCACTACACTTAGATTCCCTCTCCACGTGAAGGGTTAGTCAAAACATAGACACTTAGGGGGTTAAAAAGAACCGTATTTCTCCTCTTTTTATTTGATTCGCCACATGGATGGCTTGTTTTGATTTTAAAATTTAAGTTGAGATCATTTACTATCACATATATAAACACTTGCATTGGGACCAGAAATCGAACTTTAATCATTAAGTATTCTCTTCTCTCACACCATAGCATGATATTGAGAATAAAAAACGTGATTAAGAAGATTTCATATCCCTTAAAATATTTAGAAGAGGACAAAGCCCCCCTAGGGCTCCTCTTAGTTTCTTTTCAAAACATCTTAAATTTGTAAGGGCCCATACATGCCCACATGTTGCAAAGATAGGATAGTTTTTGATGCTACTTTCTTAGTTTACATCACTAGGGGAGTTTAAAGGTTATAGCAATGGGCCCATACATGCCCACATGCTTGCAATATAGGATATTTTTTCAAAATGTTTCTTAGATTAAATCACATTAGGGAGTTTAAAGGATTGGTAAGGACTCACATGTCCACATGCTAGTTCTGTAGGGATTTTAAAATTTCGCAAGGCTGTACCAATGGAATCTAGCAAGATAGGTAATCAAGATTTGTAAGGACCATAGGAAGTTCACATGTTGCAAGGAGACACCTAACTTATTAAAAATTTGGCACACTTTCTTAGTTTCTCACACACAAAGTCACTACTCACTCACATAATTTCATCTCAAATTGTGGAGGTTGAAGTAGGTTTCTCCAAAGGGATTCCAAAATGTCCCACCATTTATTGAAGAAATTATCCACACCCACTTAAATAAAATGAGATTGGTTCACACCCCAAATCTCTCAAACGACCACATCTAAATTTTTTCTAAAAAACTCACTAAGTTTTCCTCCACAGGAGGTGCCAAAAGAATTTTTTTAGTCTAGGTAGGATCTTGGCGGTAGGCATCCAAATAACCCTCTATTATTTGGTTCTCACATCTTCAAACATTAGAAGTTGACAAATAGGCAACCTTAAAATACTCCAAGTCAAGTGTTCCTAACACCATAAGGCAGGGGGATACCCATGAAGGGTTGAAGGCCGAGGTCTGATTGTTCTGTGAGTCCCGCCTTGAGGCACCCACCTCTTGGAAGGGATCCATCTTGTAACCCATTTCTGAGGATGAAAATCTAAATGCCACACTTTGACTGAGCTACCTAGTGGACAAATTTTAGCACATCTACCCAGGTGGAAATTGTCGGCTGAAATTGCACCTTGATCATATTTTTTGTGGCGATTGGGAAATATTGCCATCTCTTTCGATATATGAACCCTCTACCCCTCATTATAACTGATTATTTTATCCTTCACTAATTCCTCTTCTGGTGGCTTCAAACCCCACTTTTGAGTGCTATTGGAAGGTCCAGTGCTATTTGAGAGGAAGGACATTACGTCTTATAGGACACGAGCATTTGTTTTCTTTGTTCTCCCACGCGGACAAAATCCACCTACCCACATGAATGCTTCTTGTCAATTTGATTTATGTATGATGCTTGATCTGAAAATAGAAGGCTGACTTTTTATGCTATGCAAGCACCCTCTACTTCATTAAAATAAACTTTACAGGACCTTGCTTCATGTGTTAAAATATGCAAGATAAACTTATGTGTTAAGTTCATGTATCTTCTTGTAAATGATTATATGTGAGGATGTGTTCTTTTAAGTGGTTATATATGTACTTTCAATAAATACACAACAACATAAATTGCATCAGATAAACCATCAAACTCACAAAAAGAACAAGATAATAAAGGAGTTCACCCCCCTCCGGGCTACATCTCCTTGAGCCTCCATCAATGGACTTGGCTCTCTGGGATTAGTTTGTAAAAAGTTATTTTACAATCTTCTGCTCAACTCCAATGGAAATTCTGACTGCACCATTGGGATCAGAACACATAAAAACCCCAAAAATGACTAATAGAACTCTGAAAACGGATTATGGCTCATCCGGGCATGACCTCTTCTACATGTGGCCATAAGCTTCCCTGAGATTCTCTTTGGAAAAAACACCTGTAAAATTCCTCAAAATCCTCTGAAACCTGTCCCAATGTGTTTAGAGCATATCAATTAGCCAAAAAAGATTATTCAATCATAGAAAACAAACATAGGCTCACCAAAACATGTCCTCAATCAATGAGGGCTTCAAGCTCTCTGGAGCTTGCTGAAACTTAAATGGCTAAAATCCTGCAAAAGAAGTCTTCAAATGGACTTGATAATAGTGCCAATGGATTCAGGACATCCAAAAACCCCTAGCTGGGCTTTTACGGCACCTCAATCGGCCAAAAAATGAGAAAGATAGGCCTCCTGCCATCCTCTTCCTTCAAGCTTGCTAGCTCTAGTTCGCCAAAACACACCTCTATGTGCTTGAACCAAGAACACACTCCAAATATGTGTTTAAACCCAACACACACGCACAACCAAATAACTGTGCAAACTGTAGGATGGTTAGGGCGCCTCCAGCCCCTAATCGCCAAGTCTCGGGCACATGGGTCCATGTGACCACGCGCATTTCCAAAAAGGGCTCCGTCCAAAGCAAATAGAAATGCAACATGTGGCAGGTCATTTTACACAACTGTTCAAACTGCACACCAACCATTATATTGGGGTCATATGGCATATAAAGTGCGTGACTGGGGCTCCATTTGAATTACACTCCCACGCATATGGTAATGTCATATACACCGTAAATGTGACTGGGGCTGGATCCGTTTCAAACCATATTAAAAACAACCGCGTGCACAATATATTATAACCGTGGTCATATGAAATAGTGCGCGACCAAGGGCTGGGGCTAAACCCTGGCCCGGTCGTGGCCCAAACCATATTTACATTCAAATTTAAATATAATGCGGACCACATATATAATAAGCAACAATCGATGGTGTATTGGTCAGGCAAACTTTGTTAAGGTTTAGCCTGTGGGGGAGGTCCAGGGGTCGAACCCCACAAAATCCAATAAAATTTTAAATAAAAATCCATTAACCAATAAAGGGGTGCCACATGGCAGCCCATGACTGGGCCACATGGCACCATAACATTTGCCAAGAAATTTCCACGTGTCGTCAACTGATTCGACCACAACTGCCAATAATTAAATGCCACGTCAGCATGTGCAGTCAAGCCACATCACCTCTACCACGTCATCATACATTCATGCCACGTCAGCATCCGTACGGACTGTATGGACTGCATAGTCAGCATCCATTTTTTTACCTGTTTGATGATTCGAACAGATCACGATATATCTTGCTCCCGACGTCGATTTGAGATGAAACGAATTACGTTGGGATCGTGATGACGAGGGCTATTCTCTCGTTCATTTTGAGGCAATTAGGAGAACATTGATTTTTGAGCTAAAATTTGACCCCTGGTCCAAATTTTGATCAATGCTCTTGTGATTACATGCGATTGTGAGATATAATGTGAAGGTCCAAAATATACAAGTCTCTTATTCATTTATTTTTCTCATCATCATTTTCACACATTCACTTTGCTAGTCTAACATCATAGGGGACCCATAGAATCCTCATCAGTCTAGATGCTTGCAAAATCTCCCTCCTATTCTAGGAGGAGTTCTTAGCCTCTCCAACTCACCGGCTCAACCCTCTCACACCCCTGTGAGCGCCACTATATTGGGATCAAATTTGCTTGGTTCCACTTTACTTGGGTCCAATTCCCAAGGCCAACCATCCACTAGCTCTCCTTTACAAGGAAGTGGGGGGGGGGGACTTATTTTCAAGGGGGAAGTACAACCCCACCCAACCCCCCTCAAAGGTCAGGTACACAACCTTCTCATACCATCACTGCAACTAATCCTCCACCACCACTCCACATGCCATATTTGGCATCCCTCAACATACCTAATTTGAGTAAACTGACAAATGATCCTATATTGCATGACCCCACATGGCCCGCTATGCCTACCAAACTACCTTCAGACATTCCCAAGTTTGAAGGAAAGGCAGGAGAATATCCCACCAACCATATCATGACCTTCCACTTATGGTGATCTTAAAACAACATCATGGATGACTCCATCCATTTAAGGTTATTTCGGTGCACACTCACATGTCCATCAGCCAAATGGTATGTGGACGAAAAATCAGGGTCCCATGTTACTTTTGAATCCTTGGCCAGAACATTTTTTACGTTCTTTCGGCTACTAGTTCGTCATGACAATGGTCTCAAACTTCTCTCTGAGTTTAAACAGACCTCAGCCACACATATCGCTGACCACATTCCCGAACGTCGTCGGCAACGTAGTTTATGCAAAGCAAAAACCACCAAAGAACAATGCATCGATTGGTTTCTCATATCACTCGTCTCTCTTCTTGCCAAAGATGTGGCCTCCACTTTTCCCCAAACTGAAGAGGAAGCCATCAGCAAGGATCAAGAGTATGACCTCATTTATTCATAGTCAGGATACTTATACACAATACTACTTGACACCCCGAGACCTGTACCATTTGGCCAGGAAAAACCTAGGATGTCTCACTCCATAGATGGATTGATTGGTACCACAACACACCATAATCCATACATCCAACCACCACCTATGTATGGTACACCCCAATATCCATTGATATATGGAGGAACCCCTTATTACCCTCCTCCCCCTTATCAACTTCCATACCCTGTTGTACCCCCTCCACCCATGAGTGGACCCTTGCCAACACCCATGATGCGCCTAAGCATTCAACCAAATTCTGGTACTCCCTTGACCTCAACTTATAACCTAAGCGCTAGTGAAAGCACTGCACCTTCCTATACACCCTACAGATTATTGCCACAAAATATTTCATATTTTCTATTTCCTGGTCCTCCACAAGGACAACCACACGCTGGGGTTAACTTTGTTCATCCCTCCCCCATTCAAAAATTAAAAAATTTTGAACAACTGAATACGAAAAATCTAGTCCATCATCCAAATAATGCCAAAAATAAAGGAAAAAATCGAAACAATAATAACCCAGGACCAGGGGGAAATAACCCCCAACAAAATCAACCTACGGGGGGAAACCATAACTAGGGTAACCAGAACCCCCAAGGGGGAAATAACAACAAACGCCAAGGGAGGAACAACAATAACAACCTTGGAACGAACTTCCCTTATGCTATTTTTGGTGAGCATGGTCATTATACTCACCATTTACCCAAATTATTGACTTCAAACAGATGAAATATTCCATGAATACACCACATCCTCTAGCACAACCTACCCCTTAGCAGGCTCCACAAAAATATTTGCAACAACCACCTCTCATGGTGTTGAAAAACACTATTCCACACCAAGGTGTGATGAATACCGAACAAGAAATGCATCCTGTCCCACCACAGATGGGACAATATCAAAACCCTGGGAACTTGGTAGATCACAATATCCTCCTCACAAACGAAGAAGAAATTCTTCTACAAATGTGTAGTCATCAATACAATGCATGCCCTGAATCTACTCCCACCACTTCGAAAGAAGTTCCAACTATAGTTGGCCCACCCTTGATGATTCCATGCCTTAACATTGAACCCCCCACTCATATTCCTCTCATCCCATTACGACATAATGTCAACAACCCTCAGGCTAGGGAAACACACAATTGCAGTCTGGTCGATGACTTGGCACCCACAATCTCCTGCAGCCATGTCAGTACTGGAGGTCCTCCAAACCTGTCCCACTCAACGAAAATCCTTACTTTCCACCTTGGGGGAAGTCGACCCTACTGATACTAGACTCATCACATTTGATCTAGATTGTGGGGAACCTCACCTCCCCTCTTTAGTAGCTTTTCAAATACCAGTTAAAATATGAAACATTGCAGTCCATTGCTATATCATCGATGAAGGTGTATTCACATGCATCATGTCCAAAACTGTATGGAAAAAACTTGGCTCCCCTAAGATAATACCATATACCATCACTTTGAGAGCTTATGAATGATGACCATCCTCTCCTGAAGGGATCTTTCAAAATGTCCCCGTTGAACTCGGGGGAAAAACCATCCTTATTGACTTTGAGGTTATCGATGCCCCGTTCAATTACAATATCTTGTTTGGACATAGATACATGTACGCTATGAAGGCTATGGCCTCTTCTATGTTTCGATCGATGATTTTCCCCCACAACGGGAAGATCATCACCATCGACCAAGTTTCACATTATGATCCTAACCACTCCTCCAACATAGATAACATCTTACCTCTTGTCCACACTAGTTTCGATGCATATCACTAATGGATATGGGCCCCAAAATTTTCAAAGACCCATCTTTGTTGGGGGCATACCATGACGCACCAGTGTGTCATATCTTTCAATGGAGCTAATAATGAAGATACCATTCCTCCCACAGAGGCTTCTCCACTCCCTGATGTCCCACTAGTGGAATAAATCCTACCTCAGGAACCCCCTAAACCAACACTTATCCCTGATTTCACCCTCCCCCAGGGTCAAATCCCAGTTTGGGAGATAATCCCCTAGGTAATTACTCAAATTCCCTTCTTCTACCCCCAACCGAGAGTACAAGAACCCCAGGTAGCCACAACGCTTACCCTTACCAACATGGTGTTTTCCATTCTGGTATGGTATCTCCACCCACTTGTGATGGTTCCTCAACCATCCCTCCCTCCCAAAACAGAGGGAATCCCGATGCAGATTCCAGTACTAACTCCAACCACACCACCCTCACCCCTGCTTTCCATCACCACCGCGACAACTAGGGGTAGGCAAAAGAAGAAATATCCCACCACTCCACTTCCTCCCTGAGTTCAACCTCCTTGCGCACTTTGTGAGAGAGAGGGACACCCCAAAAATAGATGTCCCTCTCTCCCCAAGTTACACAATTTGATCCAACTCCCTCAAGCAACCACATCGCTCGTCACTTCCCCAAGCACACCTAGTACTACCACCCTGTCCCCTAATACAAGAAGTAAAGAGATATGAACCAGATTCGCATGTGCCATATGTTCATAGTATGGCCACTACACTCATCATTTCCTTGCCCTACCTTAGTTTCAGAAGACACTAATGACAGTATGCCAAAAATTTCAGCAAGACCCGTCTCCACCCACTTGAACAAGTACCCACATCATTGACATCCATTATGTCACGACCTTAGTCAACAAACGGATGAGGTTCCCTTGCTCTCTTTTTGAATCACTTGATCATTTCATGTACCAGTGTCCTATGATCATTGAATACAGGCATCATCAAATGGCCCTTATTCAAAATCATCCAACCAGCTCACCTCCTATGATGCAAGTGATTCCCCCTATTCCATATCCAGATACTGTCCACATCACCTCCCCTAAACTTGAGTTACTTCCCACCCCTCCATGGTTCATGGATAGACTATCCGAGGATTTTCCCCCAAATCCCCCCAATTCTCCAGTTCATTTCTCTTAGGAAATATTACCCCCGACCACAAATTACAACCCACAGTGTCCAGAAATTTGGTTTACGTCAAGCATGCCATCGCACCATAATTGAAATACTCCCTCTACATCTTCACCACCTGAATACAACCATACAATGAAAGTCACCAATGTTACATCCCCGGATCCCCTATAGTCTCACATTTTTCACTGTGACAAAGATATCATAGAGGAACTAACTACCCTCGATTTCCCATGGAATGCGCTCCATCACATAGCGCTCTTTCTCTCACAGGAAGCCTTTGACCCTCCTAGCCAAACCTCCATATGTGCAATCAAAACCAAGGACTTTATTCCATCAAAGCATATAGACTGGTTCAACATCTCTATCTCGACCCTCGATGCTTTTAAAGACGAAAACATGGCCAACATTTCCCCCACTGTCAAAATCAACATTTCCATCAAACTCGAAATCATCGAAGAAATCACTATTGGCGTCGCATTCTCCCCTGAATAACTCACTGCTTACAAATCACTCTTTCAGGAATATCGAGACATTTTTTCCTGGTCATATACAGAGATGCCCGACCTTGATCCTTCTATTGTTGAACATCGCATCGACACTTGTCCTGATGTCACCCCAGTGCGTCAAAAGAAACGACCCCTGCACCCATCCAAAGCCGCATCTATCAAAGCTGAAATTGACAAACTACATGCTGCAGGGTTCATATACCCCATCACATAGACGTCATGGGTCTCCCACCCCATCCCCATTAACAAAAAATAGGGCACTATTCACGCTTGTACTGATTTTCGCGATCTTAATCATGCTTGTCTTAAAGAAAACTTCCCAACCCATTTCATCGACCAAATTATTGATGACTGTGTAGGCCACGAGGTTCTGTCCTTCATGGATGGTTTCTCTGGCTATAATTAAATCCTAATTCACCCAGCAGATCAGTATAAAACTGCATTTACCACCCTATGGGGTACTTTTTCCTATCATGTCATGCCCTTTGGACTTAAGAACATAGGTGCTAGATTCCAATAGGCCATGACTTATGTTTTCCATGATCTCACTCACATCATCCTCTCTTACTTGGATGACCTCACTGCTCCATCCAAGAAACGAACTTAACATCTAGATGACTTATGAGTTTTCTTTCAACGATGTCGCCAACACAATATCCACTTGAATCCCCTAAAGTGTGTCTTTTTCATCACCGTCAAACGCCTCCTTGGGTTCATCGTTTCCCAACACGACATCATTGTGGACCCCCTCAAGGTCCAATCTATCACCAAAATTCCACCACCTTGAAATTTGTGCCAACTATAGAGCCTACAACGCAAAGTAAAATTTTTACGACACTTTGTCCCAGATTAAGCCACTCACACACATGGTTTCCTTTGTTTACTACGCCATGATATCCCATTCTGATGGGATGAACATGCTCAAGTCTCTTTTGATGAATTAAAAGTGGTGCTCTCCAACACCCCTTTGATTAGTCCTCCCGACTGCGATTACATCCTCTACTTATCGACCTTATCCGTCTCAGTAGCATGAGTTCTCGTTCAACTAGGAGATGATGGTCGTGAATATGTTATTTACTACATTAGTAAAAATTGTTCAGGTCCACCCCTGATGTATAATCATGAAGAGAATATCTCCTTCACAGTTGTCCTTGCAGTCCATAAACTGTGTCATTATATCTTGCTTCACACTACCAAAGTCATGGAAGATTCTAATCCCATGCAGTACTTGCTTAGTCGACGAAAAATTAATGGTAAATTCACCTGGTGGATCGTCATCCTCCAGGAATATGACCTAGAGTTTTCAACTCCCAAAATAAAGAAATCACTTGCTCTCACCGAACTTGTCACATCGTTTCCATCAGATGCTACAAGTTCTCCCATAAATATGGATTTTCTCAATGAACACCTATTCTACATCCCATCGGATGACCCTTGGTATGGCGACCTTCTTGTATACCTTCAGACACAGAATTTTGGGCCTCATCTTTCACGGGATGATCGTCGATGCATTCTCCATCAGGCCCCTCGATACCTCCTTATCGGTGACATTTTATACCGATGTGGTGTCAAAACCATACTCCATCATTGTTTGACCATCAATGAGGTAGACAAAGTCTTGAATGATTTCCATAGTGGTGCTTGGGGTGGCCATCTTCTCCCACACATTGATGGGCCCACCCCTATAAAAAACACTAGTATGGCCATCTGTATGACCCTTCCCAGAAAATAAACCCTATCTACTATGCAGGAGGATGAGACCACTAACCTAGCTCTCGCAAATCTTGGATCGATTGGCTCAAACTCCCATAATATCTAAATCTCCTCAAAAAAACTCTGGTCAACTCACTATGGCTGCAGGTACAAATGAGGTGGAATTATGGGCCCTACAACTATATATTATCCCTTTTTCCAAACTCCCACACTCAGTTACAAGATCTCAGAGTCTCTGTTTTCCCATTCGTCTTTATCCACGGGATCAGGATCCCACTGCCTAGATAGTCACATTCCCCGGGCCACCATCCATACTCGACCCCGGAGGAGCATTTTTTTTCTCACATCACATCCAAGTACACATGCTCATGTTCAAAATTATCAAATGACTATCATATGTTCTTTATCTTCAGATATTGTTCATGTCGGGTATTCAGTTTTAATGTGTGTAGGTACTTGGTAATCACAACCCAACACATCCCCTTCAGGTATATGATCAACACTAGCATGTAATCATTCCCTATGAATCTCAATTGCATCTCCCAGTCACACCCACCGACATTTACCTCTAGGATCCCCACATTTGTCTCTATAGTACTATCACCTCCGCTGCATTTCGGTATTGTCACCTGGTATCACTCTTCCCCACATGAGTTGTCCCATTCATAGTCCCCCTTGTACCTTTGACACTCATGTTTCTTTCACCCCCTAGGGATGGGAGTCCTAATAGTCTTACACATTTCTGAGAATTAGCCGCATACTCCTTATCCTTATTTTGCTATCTTTCCCAATGGACTCCCAGGTTATCCCATCACGATTCACGTTTGACTATGCCTCCATAGTATCATTAACCCTCCATTTCTTCCACAATTAGTTTTCCCATCTGCAGATTGTCCTCCATTCATTTACCTCATACAAAAACCCACCCATGGGGCCCCCAACCTCCACTCGTTCTCCACGCAACTTGCACCCTTACATGCCAAGCCATATTGCACTGGGACACCCATTTTTGTATCTGTACACTCATCCCAAATTATTATTTATGCATTTGGTCATTGTAAAAAAACTTTGATTACAACATTTACATAGATTTTTGTTGTCTCCCTTGGTGACCTTCTTTTCCTGGAAAAGAAACCCATGTCACCCTTGGTTGGGGCATTCATTATCTTCTAATCCTGTTGACATCGTCCATAAACCCTGAGTATACCACAATCCATGTACCCGTGGTCTTCGTGTTTGTCCACCTTGTCATGCCCATGGCACAATTTAACCCAGGTCTAGTTGTCCCCCTGATGCTAGATCCAGTTTCACGGTTGCTGCCACTTATCCTTCAAATATATCCCCAACCAAGGGTAGTCTTTTGTCTCGCCACATCTCAACTTTGTACATATTCCTTATCAGTTCCTGATCTTATCTAGTAGATTTCATGAAGCCCCTTTACTTCTTGGCATCATGTCTCCCTTTCTGTCGACATTAGCACAGTTTCCAGAAGGGAGACAATATCTTGACTCTCATTACCTTTACAGTGAGGAGTCTCAGACGACATAGAGAGAACCCTCATTTCTCTTTGTTGTCATTGACCCCCTTAAACATTTGACTTCAACACAATCTCATGTTACGGTGGGTCTTATTTTGTGAGTATTGCAGTTGTTTTACACTAGTTGAAGACCTCTGAATTTTCTAGGCCATCAATGCCTACAAGTCATCAACACTTATTACAACTGTCATCGCCTCTTTTTAGAGAATGTTCACCATCTGAATTGTCATTTTCCATTATCAAACCACCCCAGAGGGCTCTACAGTTATCTACATCAAAATACAACCTCATTTTCTGTCATACATTTTTGAGTTACATGACACGACCATGGGGCATGCTCACCTCATTTGTATACAGACTTTATTTTTCTGACCTAGAGAAAGGTTTGGTCCCATAGTTTCTCCTCTCCCTCCAACGGATTGCTCTTGCAGTTCCTCTCAACACTCTTTCTTACAATGGTACTCTCAGTAGAAGAAACATTGATTTATTTTGGCTATACATATGCTCCTAACCTCACACATCAGGGGGCATCTGTTATCACTGAAATTTCATCTGCAAATGGTTACATGAATACAACATCTCCAAACACCTATTAATGCACCTGCAACACCAAGAAATCATTTTCCAAGAGGCAAAAACTATACAACTGGTCTAAACATTGACATGCGCTAAACCACTAAAGGAAGCACGTGCACAATGCACGGGCCAAAGAAGCCCATAGAGCGCATGATGCACCATATGTGTGACTGTGTATGAGAAAAGTCACACACACATGTGAACAACACATTTATGGTTCTTTTCGGCCACCCACCCACTTTTGGACCAGCTCCCAACTTGATTTGACCCTCAAATTTGAGCTGAATCTAGGTGGGGGGCTGTTCAAAGACCTAAGGGTGCCCTAAAGGGCCCCTTGTTCACACTAAAGACCAGTTGGATATTACCTCAAAGGGAAGCTATAAAAATATTCCATGGGTGCACTTAGAATTCAAGAATCTCATTTTATTGTTATGCTGCATCTATTCTCCTACAAGAAACCTCTTTTCTTCTTGGAGCATACTAGCAACATCTCATTAAGCTATTCACCTCACCTCTTGAGGGAATAATCTTGGATTTCTTCACCATTTTCTTTCTAGTTTACCATTTGTAAGAATATCTCTCACATAGGGGACTCAAGAGCCCTCCCAAGGAGGAATAAGGGATCCACAAGTCCCCCTTTTTCTATGGTGTTTTCCCACTAATATACTTCTCCATTGGTGGCATGATTATTGGTCATTTGTTTGATTAGTTTTGGTTCTAATTCCCTCATGCATTTTAGTTTCATTTTTTTAGTTATTTTTTTAGTTGTTGTTAGCTTAGTTGTTTGTTTATTTCATGTGATTGAGTTGTTTGATTCATACACTAACCCATGTCATGTCTAGAAAACCCAACTAGACTTGCAAGTGCCCCTATTTTTCTCATTCAAGTGATGAAAGGGACACAACAGAGTACTAAAGTTACAGATTGAAATTTGATCTGGAATCGTCTAATTTCAAGTTTTAATGGCTTCCTGTAGAGTTACAGGAAGTTTGGAGAATCGATGGATGAGATCTCTTTTCATATCAATATCGACAACCAATATTCTCTATGATAAATTTAAAAATTTGTAATGTTTCATTCATTTGAAAGGTTGATCAAATCGAAGGCTAGGATTCATTTCATGTTTTTGTTAAAATGGATTATATTGATGACTTAGATTCATCAGGGTTTTTGGTTAAAAATTTCAAAGTATGGAAATTTGCGAAGATAAATTGTTGACGACCGATGGTTGAATTGGCTAAAATGGAAAAGAGTTTGGTTCAGCCAAAAGACATTTCTGACTGCTGATGGTCGACGATCACCATTGATCGAACCTCACAAAGAATTTTCAATCGTCATTAGAAATCACCAATGGTAGATGGGTCAATGGTCGGGTGTCGACCGATTTTGGCGAAATGTTTGAATCAAGAATGAGAATTCATCGATGAATGACATGTTGATGGTTGAGCATCAACCAAATTCAAAGAGGGGTTCAAGTCATACAAGAGAATCGACCGATGGCTGATGGGGGTGTTGTTCCAGAGTCTGTACTTAAGGCTTAGAAGTACAGTGTCTAGGAATCAGAAAGTGGTTAAAGGGTGGAGAAGAGAGAAACATCAACCTTCAGCAAAGGAAACTAGGGAAGATTTCTACATTGGCATTGTCTAGCTTCCAACTGTTCCTGGATGATTATATCCTATTCAATCGTTGCCCATGAACGTTCGAGTTCAACCCAGGTAGTGGCGGTTTTAAGAATAGTGTCGAAAAGGTTTAAGGCAATGTGCATTTGATTTGATAATCCAGGTTCAATATTAGGCTGTGTTGGTACAGGGACAGTCATGGAGAAACAATAAAATATGAAAAAACTTAGAAGGAAATTAAGTGTTGTCTCAATTTGGTCGCACGAAAGAGAATTTATGGTTCGGAAATAAAACGGGGTGCAAATCAAAGGCTCTTTCCCATAACTAAGCTATATCTTAATAAAATGTATGAGGCGGGAGAAAAACATTTAGCTGTCTATGGTGTAAGGATCCTATCAAGGGAGAATCTTACATATAAATAGGAGAGGAAAAATGTAAGGAAATAACCCGATGTAGCATAAAATATTTGTAGAATTATGAAAGTGTTGACTGGTCTTACACCAGCTGATAGCTGGTACAAAGGAAAAAAGTAAACAATTACAGAAAACCAAAATTCATTCGCTATAGTAGTGGTCGCACTAAATTATAACGAAGCATTCATCAGTTAGGAATATGAAATGAAACGAAATATGAGATACAAGAAAACAAACTCATAACACAGTCTTGATGGAATTGAAAATCTTCATATTTGCTTTGTATTAACTCTCAAAATGTAAAAACTCTGTTACAATCGACACAAAAAGGTCCAACCTTTTTCTTTTCTTTCTGTGGTATATTTATACAATTTTACAAATAAGATAGAATCTCAATCATCACAAAAATTTTGGTTATGACAGGGAGGAGAGAAATTGCTCCATTTCTTCTTCTCTGTCTTCACTTGGTGCGAAACATTTGTCCTCGCACGTACTCGGTACAGGTGACACATCTTTCAACCAGCTGAGATATCAACTGTGATGGTTCTGCTTGACAGCTGGCTTCAAAGAAGTAACATTCTCGGGCTAACTGCGGCAACTTGTCTTCCATCTTTCCGTCTATGATGTCGATGGTGCATAATTGCGCGCTTGGTCTAATCATGCATTTGTCTATTTGGGCTATGTCCACCATAGTCACTTGGGAAATCTCGGCCGAATCTCTTTCCTCTTTTTCCTTTAGATCAAGCGAGATTTTTTCCATATTCATTTGTATCAATGCCTCGGAATTACCTCTGCTATCAATGCCTAGAAGATCGTCGTCTATAGAACTAAAGGCCTCTTCTAAGGAATTCGTTATCTTTTTGGCTTGCTGCTTGCCTTCGACGATGTTGTGCTCCCATTCTTTTAATAGAATGTTTCCTCTGGTCTGCTCCGAAATAGTGAACCCGGGAGTACTTCCCGAACCCCTGTTGTTTATGGCTATTACAGACTCTTGGAAGGTGACTCGTGCTGCTCCAGCTTCCCTTTCTCTAGCAGATAAGTTCTCCAAAACTTGATTAACCAGCAAGAAATTATCCCGAATCTCCCCTACCTTGCCGAGTAAATTTCATTGGGCCACAGAGACTCTACCCTGAATCTCCATCGCCTGGGACTGAAACATCCCGATATCTATCACTTTGCTTTCGATGATTTCCACCCTAGCCTACAGCTGTTGGATCAAATATCTTTGCTGGCTCGCTTGCATCTGACTATCTCGGACCACCAGTTGTGCTTGCTCGAGCTTAGTCTTGAGTATCTCTATCTCATTTTTATCAGTCAACCTGGCCTGCTCTATTCCTATGCTCGCCTCGTCCTTGGCAGTTTCTGTTGTTGTGGCTAGTTTGGCTTCAAGGGTCTTGATGAGGTGATTTTTTCTTTTAAGTTGGTTTTTCAAAAACCCGACTTAAAATTGATTTGCCAAGGCATATGCCCCTAACATCCCTGCTATTTCAGTCGTGAATTGTTCATTCTTCTTGTCTTTTCCATCAGTTATAACTTTATATTTCTTGGTAATTGACTCTCCTTCCCGATAGAATTCCCTCTTTACTACTTCCTTTCTCTTCTTATTGAAGAAAAACTCATTCAGAGGGAGTTCTTATAACCTTATAGGCCTCAACTCTTCATTGAAGATCCATCCTGCCTCAATATTTCCTTGATTCGACTGTAAGGGAGTAACCGATGTGATAGGTTCTCCGATCTGCTTTGCTGATTTTCTCGAAGTAGTAATCAGACTCTGCTTCTTTGGCGGGTTGGGAGTCTTTATCTCTGTCTTCGGACTCTTAGTTTTCTCTCCCTCATCCTGCTATTTTTATTGATCAAGAGTCGCATCCCTAGAGCCTTTAGCATCTCTCTGTATCACTTCTGATGTACTCGGACTTTCACTCTGCAACACTGTAGGAAGACAACTATGTGGATGTTCCTGGAACTTCAGAACATCGGTTCTTTCTTCGGGTGCCAAAGTTTGTATCCGAGCCAGAATCTCGGCATAGGACCTTGCGCCTCGGAAAATGTCATCCGAGGGTGAATTCTCATGCTCAAATCTCTTGAGCCCGCAACTAGCCAAATGATTGCTCATGACGCTTTGTGGATCGTGCTTCTTGTATTCAATGGAGACCAAATTTAGGTCTTCCAGGGCTGCTGCCTCAGCTTTGGCATGCTCGAAATCTAATAAAGAATAAGAATTCAAATGAACAGGAAAAGGTGGCCATACCTTCTTTGAGTATCCCTTAATCTATTTTCTTATACCACCAATTAATGTTTGTCTAGCGACCTCACGACAAGCCAACTTGTTGGGAATGAATAATGACAATGCATGCGGGGGAACCGAAGCCCCGAAAACTCTGAGGTATGAAAATTCTGCTTCTACATACCAGTCTGCTATGCTGCTCAGATTCATTACTATGCTGTCTGAGATCCTGGGTGGCGAGTGACCGAAAATAGTGACATGCAGGGGCACCATCATCCAGTTGAAGATATCATACACAAATTTGGCGCTTTGTTTTCCCATAATTTTTAATGATAAACGTGTATGGGCTCGTCTTCTGCTGGAGTCCAACTCCAGCTCATTAAGGGAAATGGTGTCAAAAAACACACGGCGTCCATAATGTATGCCGACATGAAAAATGAGGACGCCTTTCCGTTCTCTTTCTGTGCCTGATACTCCATGATTCGACTGGTCAAGATATCAGACAAAACTTTCTCTCAGTCAAAGGAACTGCCTTTGACGACCCGAAACATTAGAGGCACCCATGGAAGATAAAAATGTGAGGTGTCTTCTTTCCCGTATAGCCTACATGTCATCATGGAAACATACTTGTACTGTGGTTCTAAAGAAGCAATTGAATATATTCCATGGCTATTAGCTCTGAACTTCGCGGTGTTCAAAACCCAATCTTTTATTAAACTGGACATGGTTTTATCATACTATACACATTCCTTCTTCTTGAACTCATCCAAGAATTTGGTGCCATATGTGTAGTCGGACGTTGTGGGAAGCTTATACATGGCTTGCAGGTGTTCTGGCATGAAAGTCCTGATGGTGACTTTCTACTCATTCATGATGGTTCTAGTCGGTATGTCCACATGGTCTAATGCCCATCGGACCATGTCATAATATGGAAGAAATCGTGGCCTGGCTGCTACTTTGTGCATTCCAGATTGGATGACTATTTTGTACTTGGTGGTTATATCATCCTTTTTGTTGTCGCTGCGGTCATCAGAATAATCCACCAATTCTACCTGCAGAACATCTGAAACGAACAACCAATTCGGGACCAAGTCAATACTTCGAGGCGAAGTATCAGCGACATTGTCTGAGCCTTGTCCCAAAACCTCAACATTGGCTTTGGATGATTTTCGCGGAGCCATGGCTGGAGATTATGTTTTAGCTCTTCTGCGATAGAAGTATACATACAAAAGTCAGTTTGCTCAGAGATAATGTGCTCTGCGTGATATGAAAATGCATTTGTTATAATGAACCAAAGCTCTTATATATATTCAAAAAATTGGTACCTTTCAAAACAATTATGTAAAATCATGTTTAAAAATAATTTTTTCCATAAAAATCTGATATTATATTCATCGATTTGCCCTATTTCCTCACTAATGTCATAAAATTTTGGCGGTTTAAAATGTCAGTTGGTGTATGGAAAGAATAAGGCTACCTTTTAAATCACGCAAGCATCAAAACACGGGATATGTATTAATTTATCTTAATTAATCTGGTTTTACCAACGTTAATCAATATTTCGGTATTCGTTATATCAGAGGTTTTACTTTAACTCTTTGAACCTCTAACACCCGAGGATGAGATGATTGATTTGGGTTAATAAAAATGTAATTGTGATTAGGGGCTCAATTAATTTCATAATTATTATATTCACCATATCGCGACTCGAAGCTTCGAAGATAAGTTTCCGAGAGGTTTGCATGTCGAGCTTCGAAACTGCGAGATTGCGATAATACGACTTAATGAAAAGGGAATATAAACTCAAATTTACTGATTAATTAATTACATTTATATCCTTATCATGACTTCATGAGTCAGGGCTGAGATGGTGTAACTTTTAAAAAAGAAAACGTCGAGTGGTGAATTGTCGACAGAACCTTTACCATGGTTTAGCTTTACTTTTAACCTTGACACGGGTTACTAAAATAAGGACCTCGTGTTCTCGGCTATCGGGGCTACGACAATAAATTTTTAGATTTGGTGAACGCCGAGGTGCGAAAACCCAGTGACGTTTAATCATGGTTTAGGGAAAACTTTACTCTCATTACTGCCCTGGGTGAAAAATTAAAGCGATTTCGCCGTTTCATAGCTCGGGACGTGTGAACTACATGACTTATAGTATCCAACCTACGAGATTCCGAGGTAGAACAAAAGAGGAAACATTTTTATGAAAGTTTGGACTTGTCTCGAGAGTACAATAATCATCGCTGCTCGTGTGATAAAGCTTCAGAGATCTTGAAACCATAGAGGGAAAAATCAAAAACCATCCTTCGATTTCGAGCATTAAAAAATGAAATTTGTGACGGGCTAGAAAAACAAAGGTGGCTCCAACAGGGGGGAAAAGGGTGATGACGTGTCATGCCACGTCAACATCAAGATGTCATTCCATGTCAACATCCACATGTTATGCCACATCAACATAAACGTGTCATTCCACTTTAGCCAATTTGAAACCTTAGCATGATGTGTCATTCCACGTTAGCATCCACGTTTCATTCCATGTTAGCAGTTTCCACGTCATCCAATAGAAGTGGATAATGGTCGATGGTCAATTTGATAGATTTGTGAAAGTGTATTTAACAGTTGTCGGGGATCACCGATCACCAATGGGCCAATGGTTGGGCATCGAAAAAATTAATGAAGAGTTTTAATTCACCAAAAAATATCTTTGATGGTTGACGACCGAATTGGTCGATTTGTAGTTGTGTACAAATTGGTTGTCGAGGGAATGGGTGAATGGTTGACGATCGCGTCAACATATTGGGGAAAGTGTGGTGCATGCCCAAGGGAGAACATCGATCGCCAATGGTAAATGTAGCATGGATTTATGACTTAGATTCCATGTGATTTGAGATCAATGGTTCATATTTAAAGGGTTGTTACAATAGCAAAAAAACAGTTTTATGCGATTTTTTGTGGTTTTTGAAGGTCACTAACTTGTGGGGCATTTTTGAGGCCCTAAATGAAATTTTTAGCCAGTAAAAACCCATGAAAAAAGAGTGTACCAAGGTGGAATATTTTCCTAAAGCTCAAATAAAACAACTCAAAGGCAACTATCCAATGAGCTAAATGGTTCACAAAACAGAGCTCGTATGAGGAAGTTACAAGCAAAACAGTGAGGGTAAAATTTTGGCACTAGTTTTACTTCCAAAGGGAATAAATCCATGCTCATAAGTTTGTTTGGGGAACATGAGCAGTCGATAGTAATATTATGACCCATAGAAACTAGCACTGAAGTCATATTTTGGTGATGGGTACCTGAAAATGCACAAGAAGAGAAATAAGACACATGCAACATGCAGGGATAAATTGGGAAAAACAACCTAAATGTCTATGGACCATAACTTTCAGCTCAGAGATTATATTTGCGAAAACAAATAGTCATTGGAAAGGTCTTGAGGATTTGAAGATATTTTTCCACCCATAATTTTTATTTTGGCAATAAAATATTACAAAAATTAATAAATAGATTTATTTAATAGTAATAGAGTGGAAATTGCAGCATGCAAATGTTGTAATGTTTCGCTCAGAACTCAGATTGAGGCTTGGGTATAGTTATTGAATTTTTTTCTCAGAGAGGAACACATCAAGGGAATTAAATTTTTATTTGTTACAATGTGTCCTTCATAAATTGATAAATAAATAACCAGTGTTCTAATGGATGGAATGTTTTATGCTATACATATTTCTAACAATAATTATAGCAATAACATGCACATTTCTTGCTGAATTGGAAGTACAAGAAGGAATATTTGGTTCTGATATGAGGATTGGAGTTATGTAAGATGATCAGGGATCTTACAACCATGAAGAATAAATCATAGGTCTACATATCAACATGGGAAATGCTTAGACATAATCAAATAGAAGAATATATACGAAGGATCCTGTCACGATGAGAAGCCTGCATAGGGAAGTGCAGAGCTATAAAGATGATGATGAAATGATTATGAAGGATTAGGAAGATATACTTCAAAGATTAAATATGTTTCATAAGCAAGTTAACAAGGACTCTGGTACCAATCAAGAAGCTAATGCCAGGAAAGTGTAAGCATCTAGATCCCATAGAAAAGGGGATGATCATGGAAATGATAGGAAATCAAGGAGAATGAGTAGGAACCATCATTCTCCAAGGAAGTCCATAGAATAAATCATGCAAGTTTAGGGCGAGGGATCAACCCAAGTGTGTCTCCTATTTGGAGGAAAAGGAGAAGGTATGAAGTAGAAATATTGCAAGGTGAACTTAGGAAGATCAAGACACATAATTTCAATGGCAATCATAGGAAATGAGAAGAGGCTGAGGTCTGATTGTTGGAAATGAATAAATATTTATAGTTGCATGATTACCCCTCCTGGGTAGAACCTAGAATTTCCAGCTACCACTTGCAAGGAAAGCTATCCATGTGGTGGGATCAACTTAAGTAAGCCATGAACCTTGATGAGAAGAGGATCTCATGGAGACAGTTCAAAGGATATTTCCAAGAGAGTATTTATCCAAGCATTACTATGAAAGAAGGATGAGAGAGTTATTTGAAGTCAAATTGGGAACCATTACAATGGAGGGATATGAGAAGAGGTTCTTTGAGTTTTTGAAGTATGTTGACTTCATCAATAATGATAAGGTAAAAATCCAAAGGTTTCTAAGTGGGTTACCCTCCTTCTATAGTGACAAGATACAATATGATAACCCCAATACTTTGGAGGAAACCATAAGGAGAGCAAGACATATTTATGAGAAAAGCATATGAAGGTCAATTTTCCAAAAGGTTTGGAATGAAAAGATAAAAGGGAAAAAGGATCAAAGTCAGAAAGGTTTTAAGCAAATCTTTTTCAGGAATAATTCCCAAGCAAATAAACAAGGTCAATCAACCTAAAACGAAAAACAAGACTGCAAAATATTTTGGGAAAATGTCAAGGAAACAACCTATACAATGTTGGGGATGTGAGGGAAATAATTTATATAGGGACTTCCTTCACAAAGGAGAAATAATGAGGACTTTCCACAACATTCAGGAGGATGAAATAGTGGAAGACATAGAGGAAGTATGCAAAGGATTTATGCAGCCTTAGACAATAAGCAAGTTGAATATCAATCCCCCATGATTGAAGTGGAAGGTAAGATCAATAATGAGCCCAAAGAGATTTTAATTGATTATGGAGCTAGCCATAGTTACATAAATTCTAACATTATTGAAATATTTTTCTTTCAAATAAGTAAGCATAATAAATCTTGGTTAGTTTAGTTAGCCACAAGGGTGAAGAGGAAAATCAATGAGTTGGTTAAAGACCGTTCGATAGACATGAATGGACTCAACACAAAGGTAAATTTAAATAGCATACCCTTGGGTTCATATGACTGTCTAATTGGTATGGATTGGTTGGAAAAACACCATGTTGTCCTAGACTATTACAACAAGACAATCACATGTCTTGATGAAAAAGGGCAGCTGTTGGAAATATGGCTACAACAGAGATGACGCAGATGATCAAGGTTGTCATTGATGGCAATCGATTGTTTTTGAAGAACAGATGCTGAAACACGCTGCAATACAAATGTAAACTACCGCAACACAAGTGCGAACTGCTGCAACACAAATGCAAACACAGACGCTGAAAAACAGTGCTGAAACAACGCTGGAACACAGAAGCTAACGCAGATGGTTAAGGTTGTCATTGATGGCTATAACAGAAGAATGACGCAGATGATCAAGATTGTTTATACGAACACAGATGCTGCAACACCAATGCTGAAACGTAGATGCTGAAACACGACTGTTGGAACACGAATGCTGAAACACGACTGTTGGAAGCGAACACAGATGTTGCAACAAAAAAGTGAAACATGCTGAAACGTAGATGCTGAAACACGACTGTTGGAACACGAATGCTGAAACACGACTGTTGGAAGCAAACACAGATGCTGCAACACAAAAGTGAAACATGCTGAAACATAGATGCTGAAACACGACTGCTGAAACACGACTACTGGAACACAGATGCTGGAACACAGCGTTAGATGATGTGGCACGCATAGAGGAGGCAAGTAAAAAGACGGTTCAGAAAATCAGGGAGAACGCTGGCATACAAAAAGCAGAAGAACGAATAAACGAAAAAGGAAACTGCAGTTGGAGTTAAGAAAAGCAGAAAGACTTTTAGTCTAAAAGTAGACTGGCAGTTAAGACAGCGTTTGCATGAAGTGGCATGCGTAAAGGAGGCATGCAAAGAGGCAGGTCATAAAATCAAGGAGAAGGCTGGCATGCGAAAAGCAGAAGAAAGACTGAAAGAAAGGGAAACTGGAGTTGCAGTTGAGAAACGCATGGAAAACCTTTGCATGTAGAGAATCTATAAAATGCGCTTGAACAGAGAGGAATAGGTGCTGTTGATGTGAGAAAGAGTGGGCGCTATGGATGGGAGAAAAGAAGGTGACTCTGTGTGACAGGAGAACATGCTGAGAATGGGCTGCAGAGGACAGTGAGGCAGAGCAACAGATCAGGAACAGTAAAGAATGCAGAGCAGATCAGCATAATGGGTATGCAAGCTATTTCTGAATGTATGAGTTGATTTAAGCAATATTTATTTTGATAAATTAGGGTGGTAGGGTGGTGCTAGGGAGACGTATGTCTCTTTCTAACGAAGTTGGTGCTTGCTGAACATCTTAAGAAGACGAGGTTTTTTCCCGGGTTGGGTTTCCTCTTGAAAAATCTATGTCTCATAATTGTGAATGAATGCTGTGTATGTGATTGCTGTTCGTTATGATATATGCTTTATGTTTACAACACTGGTTTCCACAGTAAATACTTACTGCCACTAAGATTAATGATTTGAAGTCAAAAATGAGAGAAATTATTAATAATTTACAATAACTGATTCACCCCCCCCCCCTCTCAGTTATTTCATACCTGTAACAGCAGCAAGG
>CBVK0103652882.1:0-10818 GCA_900067695.1 Picea abies | reverse complement strand
TTTCTGGCAATTTTGGTAATTTACTATTTTTAGCAGTTTTTCAGGTCTTGAGCTTATGGAGCCGTTTTGAGGCCCCAAACGACGTTTTTTGGGAAAACGGGCAGCAACATGGAAGTTCATTCGATGTTTCTCACACAAAAGTTGTATTCCTCAGATAGATATTTCTAACAAGGTATCGAGTGCCCCAAATGAAGATCACATGCTAAAGTTATGCCCCCGGGAAGTTGATGTATCAACTACCCCCATCGGGGCCCGCAAACCTTTTGTCTTTTCATCTTCCAGGGTTAGGGTTTTAGATTTTCCTTATGTTAAAAAGGTCTTGAGAGCCTCATTGTAACAATCATATTCTTTCGAATGAGAGTATCCATCACATCTCTTCTCAGAGATAAGATGCCACCATTCTGGCGAGTCTTTCACTCGGTATTTTTATAGTCTTTGCACATTTTCACTCATTAATAGGAATTGTGTATTACTATATATATTTTTTTATGGTTGCATATATGATACATTTCTATTATATTATTGTATATCCGAGATATCTATGTACATTTATTTATTATATCTTCACTCTCATTTCATGCCGAAAATAATCTGGATCAACACTCTCCCCTCCAAATACTTGGGGGCTCCGCTGGTGTAAAAATCATTAAGAAAATAATCTTGGGAAGACTTATTATCACAAATGGAAAAAAAAAAACTTGATAGTTGGTCATTTCTCTCTCTCAAATTGGAAAGTTGTCTAGTTATACTAAAATATGTTTTTCAAGCTATGACCTTGTATTTATTTTCTTCTCTAGTTTCTCCCAAACATGTCCTCAGAGTTGTTCAAAACATGCAGAAATCCTTCTTGTTGGGATGGAACAAGGAGAATAATAAATCTTCTTTGGTCTCATGGTCCATAATTTTCCTCCCATAACTAGTAGGAGGGCTTGGATTTTGTGACCTAGAAACTTTAAACTCTTTTCCAGGGGCCAAAACCTGGTGGAGCTCACTCAATAACACTCAAGAAATTTGGGAATGATTCTAGAAACACAAATATGCTACCAAATGGATAGTGTTAGATCTAATTCACATGAAAAATTCCCCTCATGGATCATCCATATAGAATGTGGCCTAGAAAAATTGTGCTATGATTCAACAACACTCTTTCTAGGAGATGAGAAATGGTCAATATTCTCTCTTCTAGGAGGATGCCTGGAAACAACTTCTGAAATGGGGTGAAATAAATGAACTTAAAGCCCTCAAATTATCAATGATAAATCAAAATAAAATTCACATTTTCCATTATTTTCACCCTCCATGAGTGAACCAACTTTGGATGGCATGGATCCCTAAAGAAAAATGGACTTTTACCCCCAATCCCTATGATTGGGATCCTTTCTGGGTAGATTTTATCTCCTGCAAAATAAAATTCAGTGATCAACCTGACAAGCTTCAATAGGGCAAACATTCAAGTGGAAACTTTTTAATCATGTAATAATATCATTGTTGCGAAAATTAAAAACGACCCCCATCAAGAAATATGGAGAAAGATATGACAAAAACAATTGTGGCCAAAAGTCTCCACCTTTGTATGGATACTAACCTAGGTGAAAATTCTTACTTGGGATAACCTTATCAAATGAGGCTTCTCAGGACCATCCCACTGCCACCTCTATAATAACTAGGATAAAACTATGGATCATATGTTTAATAACTTCCCCTATGTTTCCACACTATGGGATTAGAGAACTATGATATTTTGAAGATCCGATCATAACAAGCTAATCATAAGAGAAACCATCGAAGGATGACATAAAAAAACAAACAATAATCCTATAGTGAACAGAGCTTGGAAGCTTATCCCAAAGTTTCTTCTATGGGAAACATGGAAAGAAAGGAATAGACGCATATTTAAAATGGAGAAAATGGAAGACCAAGATGTCTGGAATAGAATAAAACAAGCCATATGTGAAAATTTCCTCCTCCACACTTGGACTTAACATGACTAGAATGGATATTTCCATGAGCACAAAATATTTTGAGCCCTCAAAATATTTTCACATATCCACATTCACATATCCTCACATAGGAAGGTTCAAAAACCTCGTTCCTACCCTCTGGACTTTTGGTCACCACCCCCCTAGGTATTTTTTAAGCTCAGCATTGGCATTGACTCAAAATGAAACCCATGATCAACTGATTTTAGAGGAGTATACAAGAATAACCAAGGAAAACTTGCATGGACCTATGCAAGTAATATGGGCATTGACAGTAGAAATGAATTTGAACTTTACACATTATAATATGGTCTCTGGATAGCTATATGTGAAGTCTTTTCTAATATCATGATAGGGGACTCTCTAACCATCATTCATATGCTGAGGAAACTGTAATAGGGAAAACTACAATGAAATTGCAAAATGATGGCACCTTCAAGTCGATCTGGAAAAATAAAATCTACCCTCCAAGGAATATCATCTCTCATACCTTTGCAAATTCATAGGTTATCTAATAAAGTAGAAGATAGAATGACGAATGAAGGAATAATAGGTGGCTAGGAAATTCTAGATGGGCAATGGGATCCCTCCCAGTCAAATTCGTTATCTAAGAAATGTTCCAACCTTGCAGCTAAATAAGGCCCCTCCCCGGATGGGGTGTTAGGGATGCAAGCCTCTTTTAATGATGGACCAATAGACCATGTGGGTTGGCTGAAAATAAGACACCATGAAGAATTGAAACATGGTAGGTTAAGCCATGTGAATTCACTGGTTGAATAGGACAAGGGGGAATGTGTGGGGTTTAATTGCTAGTTAAGTATTGTACTTCCATCTCTACTCACCTTAACCTCTATTCCATAATGAATAAAACGAATTTAAAGCTTCATAACTCAAATGAGTGGTATGCTCAAGCCATTCATAACACTATGAATTTGAGTGGAATTCTAATCCAACTAGAATAATTTTCAATAGTGAGTTAGGTGCAACATTACAGTTCTTAGCATGATAAAAAAGGAGGCCAAGGATCCCCAATGTAGAGGATCAGTTCATAATCTCTACATGACTCTCAATCTTCTTTGGGATTTCCTCATATTTTAGTTTGAGCCTGTCACTTTTTTCACCACTATGTCACCTAGTCGTGGTTACAACAAAGGATTTCATTGGATCCTAAGGAACCTCCCAGACCCCTCCACCTCCAAAAATCTCAATTCATAACCCACCAACCCATGGTTGCAAAACAATGATCAGAGTTATGCAAATGAATATTGGGAGAAAATCTCCCCTCACATCTATGAGGAGATAGTTAATGTGGAGGAAGTTGTCTTCCATGAGCAGGCCACCATCTATGATTGGGATATAGATGCTGAAATCAACAATTGGGTACCTAACCCAGGCATATTCCGAGTGAGGGACACTAAGTATTGGAGAACTGTGGACCACTACTAGAATGTAAAGATGTTTGTGGCTAATATCCTACTAGATAGTGAGGACTAACATGAGGAAATCCTCATGCAATTGGTCGAGGTGAGGAAACAACTACTCAATATCAGAGCTAGAATTGATTCTCAAGCTCAAAAAAATGACACCCAGATTGATGGTGACCAGAGGACTCAACACCAGGGACACACGGTGAGGAAGGTGCCCTTTCTCCAAAATAATTTCTAGTATGTTTATAATTTTGAGTACCTTAACTAGTTTTTACAAAATCCTATTGGATGATTGTATAACGATAATTAGATTTCCAGACAGGTAGTCTATCTCTATAAGTTTGTTCTTAATCCATAATTTCTCTAAAAATCTATGGACAAATAGCCTATTTCATTGTTGTTGATCTAGTTTCCTTAGTGGTAGGCCAACAATTCATTGGGTTTTGTATAAACTTTCCATACTCTAATAAATAGAAGTAGACTTGTTTGTTGGAAATTTTTCTATAAATGAATGAAGAGATGTCCAGAAATATCACTACTTTTGTTGTATTAGACTCATTAAAAAATGATCTTATATATTTATGTGATACATAATAAACATGCAATAGCTAGTGCTAACTTTGAAATCACAAAAAAAAAATAAAAAAAATCTAATCAAATTGAATTTCATAAAACAAAAACATTAAGGATACTTATGTGTGGACAAGACTTCTCTCCTAATGCCTTGTCATGTCCTAAGTCTAAGTTTGATATTGATTTATATATAACTATAATATTAATAATTAATTAGGAAAAATATTGAAAATAATTTGTAATAGTTATTCAAAATATTATTGAACCAATTTAAGTATTGTGGTTTTACTATGATTTTTATTATTTTTATAATTGATTATTTCTTTCAAAATTCTAATGACGTATTAATATAATAAATATTGTAAGAAAATGTTGAAACTTATTTATGTTGAAATGTTTATGTGAATTTTCTATAGCTTTGTCTCTACCTTTTTTAATTTGAAAAAGATTGTGTAAAGGATAAAAGGTTGATCCTCTAACACACTTTTACAACATAGAACATACATACTTTTACAACATAGAACATAGATTTGCCTACATCCATATAAAATTGTTTGGATGAGACATTAGTTATAAAATTCACTTCACCTTTCTATTTATAAGAATCATTAAGGTTGAATTATTGAAATTCCCCAATTAATATGAATATATGATGTAGGGATTTCTGAGGGTCATAACTTTTGACTCGGTTATCCATTTGGGATGAAATTTTATAGGGAGTTATGTCTCAAAGATTTCATTGACGTCCCGACATAATCCATTAGATTAGACATTGTTTCGACACTTTTTCGGGGCCAAATTCCTTCATATACGACCTCAAATTAGGGTTTTAATGTTTTTACGAGAATTTTTAAATTAGTAATTATCAGTTATCTCTTAGTTTATACACCTAATAAAAAAAGTGAGCTGACAAATAGTGTCACTCTAGTTATATTTTAGTTATTTTTCAGTTTTAGAGTCATGAAATTTTTTCTAAAATTAGTTGATTTTCTAAAATTAGTTGTTTTCAAAAATATCATATGGTAGTTATAAGGGGTTGAACTTCCATTGTAATAGTTAGAATGGAGAAGTAATAAAAGATATTTATTTTCTATTCTTGTGTGTTTGCATGGTTTTTAGATCTCGTGAATGAATTAGAGTTTATTGACTACATCATCTGGTATCAGAGAAGGAAGATGGTTGGGAGAGGAAGAGGAAGAGCAGGTCTTGCTAAGATGTGTAGAGATATGCAAAACCTCCAAAGGGAAGTAGTAGCTCTTACAAACATATTAGTTGGTAAGAGAATAATACAAAGAGAAGGGTATGATGAGGAGATAGACCAAGGAGATGTAGATCAACATACATAACATGAAGAACAATTAGAGTGCATGACTTTTGGAGAAAGGATTCTCAGGGCTATAGAAGGGAGAAATAATGGGATCAAAATGGAAGTTTAAGAATATGTAGGGAGTCTTAAATCAGAGGACTTAATAGATTGGTTGAACATTATGGATTTTTTTTTTTAATGGAGGCCTATGAAAAAGGAAAATAAGGTGAAATTTTCATGCACCAAGTTGAAGGGTCACACCATGATTTTGTGGGATCATGTGAAGAAAGATAGAACAAAAAAATGAAAATACAAAATTGGGACCTCGATTAAGATGGAAACGAAATTGCGAGAAAAAATTCTTCCTTTGGACTATGCCCAAACGTTTTTTCATAGATTTCAGAACTTGAAGAAAAATGTGTCCACCGTGGAGGAAATCACAAACACATTTCAATTGTCCATTTGTGTGGATCCCTAGGAAACTGATGAGAAACTGGTTGCAAGGTATGTGATTTGTTCAAAATTTTCTATTCAAGATGAACTGAGCATGCATGGGGTTTGTAACGTGGAAGAGGAATATAAATTAGTTTTAAATGTCGAGGAAAAAAGAAACGACGATTTTCTCAAAGGAATAGAGGAGAAAGGAGGGGTACATCATCTGTCTCGCTGAGTGGTTTTAAATATGGTAGAGGTGAATCATTCCAAGGAGATGAGAAAGATGAAGATACTTGACAAGGTAACCTAAATCAACCACAAGGAATAAGGTTTCATAGGGGTATAGGTTACACTGGTGGAAGAGGAGGACCTTATGTGTGTTCGAGGTGTGGTGTAGATGGTCATCAAGCATTTGAATGCCCAAATTATAACATGTAAGAGCCGAAGGAAGGACACTATCCTAGTTTAAACTTGTTCCAATATGAGAATGAAGATGAAGGAGATGAATTTGAAGTCCTTCTCGATATGGGGGAGAATATCATGATACAAAGGTCAACCATGATTCTCGAAAAAGAGCAAAGGAAAAGTAGTGGCAATGAATATTATTGGCTTCATACAAATATTTTTCGAACCAAATACATTTCCAGGGGAAAGGTATGTCAAGTTATTGTTGATAGTGGTAGTTGTGAGAATATGGTTTCCAAAGAGATGGTAGATAAGTTGAAACTATGCTGTGAAAAACATCCTCATCCTTACTCAATTGCATGGTTCAGAAAAGGGAATGAAGTCACCATTAATAAAATATCTTTGATCAAGTTTTCCATCTGTAAGACTTATAAAGATGAATTCTAGTGTGATTCCATTCTGATGGATGCATGTCATCTATTATTGGGGAGGCCTTGACAATATGTCATAAAATTCATGCATAATGGAGAAAATAATACCTACACCTTTTGGAAGGATGGATCTAAAGTCGTCTTATTTCTCCTTAAGGATTAGGGGAAAGATGAGAATATGTTGTCGAAAAGAGATATTGTTAAGGAAACGAAGGTAATACAATTATGTTATGAATTAATAGAGAAAAAAGGAGCTAGGGGATACATACTAATCCCTACTGAAGTGGCCAAGATACTAGAAGAATATGTTGATGTTATCCCTAATGAACGGCCTGATGATATTCCACCAAAGAGGGATATTAAACATCACATTGATCTAATCCCAGGATCATATTTTCCTAATCATGTCACCTATAGGATGAGTCCTACACAACATGAAGAAATCAACCGACAAGTGACATAACTTATAAATAAATGCATGGTAAGAGAAATCATGAGTCTATGTGATGTACCGACATTGTTGACTCCAAAAAAGGATAATATGTGGAGAAATCAATAAAATTTCCATAAAATATCGTTTTACTATACCGCTCTTAGATGACATGATGGATGTGCTAGTCAAATCTAAATATTTTAGTAAAATTGATTTGTGAATTGGATACCACCATATCCAGATTCACGAAGGGGGTGAATGGAAAACTGCCTTCAAGACTAGGGATGGACTATATGAATGGATGGTGATGTCTTTTGGGTTGTCTAATGCACCTAGTACTTTCATGCGGTTGATGAATACTGTGCTTTGACCTTACATTGGTAAGTTTGTTTCCATTTATTCTTATGACATCCTATTTTTTAGTAACAACAAATAAGATCACGTGAAACATTTAAAAATTATATTGGATGCATTTAGAAAACATCATCTTTATGCAAACCTGGAGAAATGCAGTTTCCTACAAGAAAGTTTGGTATTTCTGGGTTTTGTCATCTCAACAGAAGGAGTGAAGATGGATTCAGTGAAGGTCAAAGAAATTTTGGAGTGGCCTAGTTATAGGAGTATAATAGAGGTAAGAAGTTTTCATGGGTTGGCCATGTTTTACAGAAAATTTATTCAAAATTTTAGCAGTATTGTAGCGCCCATAACAGATTGCACCAAAGGAAAGACATTCATGTGGACCAATGAAGTAGAGGAAAGTTTTAAGTTTCTAAAGAAGAAGGTAAATGAGGCACCTATATTAGCCTTACTATATTTTGATAAAGTGTTTGAGGTACATTGTGATGCTTCACATGTAAGCATTGGAGTTGTACTTAGCCAAGCACGTAGACCAATTACATTTTTTAGTCAAAATTGAATGAGGTAAGAAAGAACTACTCCACATATGATGTAGAATTTTATGCAATTGTGCAAGAATTGTGACAATGGAGGCATTATTTAGTGCCAAAGGAGTTTGTGTTATTTACTGATCATATTTCATTAAAATATGTAAACACCCAAAATAAATTGAACAGTAGACATGAAAAATAGGTCTCTTATTACAAGGCTAAACCTTTTTCCTGAAGCACAAATTAGGATGAAAAAATTAAGTTGCAGATACTTTGATTCAATGCACTATTCTTTTAACAACCATGGAAAATCAAGTAATTCGGTTTGCTACATTAAAGGATCTCTATGCGTATGTTAACAATTTTTGGGAGATTGTGGAACAATTTAAGAAGCCAGTCATTAGGAACATGGATTTTATTCAGGGTGAATATTTTATGCAAGATGGATACCTATTCAAAGGAAAACAATTATGCATTCCATTTTTTTCAATGAAATAAAATGTTATCATATAAATTCATAGTACTGGCTTGGCAAGACATTTTGGAAAGGATAAGATGCTAGCCTTAATCAAAGATAACTATTACAAGTCGAAGATGAAAAATAATATAAACAAGTATGTGGAAGGATGTAGGATTTTTCAAATGGATAAAGGACACTCTCATAACATAGGGTTTTATATTCCATTACTAGTACCCACAGACCCATGGATAGATCTGAGCATGGAATTTTGTTGGGGTTCTCAAACAAATTGTTACGAGCAAAATCTCTCTATGGCTAGGGGTAAACCACAACAGAAAGAAATGATTGCAGAAATCAACTGTAATCTCAAGTATGTTATGTAAAAAAATATGATATCAAGACAAGATAAAAGGGCCTACCTCGTCCAAACATTTGATGAAGTCCACCGTTGACAACTTGACCCAAAGCAATATACCTGCAACTAGTCCTCAAAAACCAAGAAAAACAAGCATATGGTGATAATAGATAATGTTAGCACATTCAATATCATAATCTATCAAAATTCATAAAAAATACGCCCATGGAATAACAATTCAAATATTCACAAGATATTAATTGGACAATAAAAGAGTATTTCTATTAGTATGTAAGCAACATAACTGGATGAGTTACAAACTTCTATGTTGGCATGGTTCGGAACCGAGAAACTAAGTTCCTTTTAGTTGGGCCTCCACCACTTCAATCCTCCACCAAAGGCAAGCTCATATAAGAGAGACAATGAGGTTCTCAATAAATAAGCGAAGATCTTAGGGGTTGAACAATGTGTTCAGACTTAAAGGACAAAGGGATGCAGATTCAATGTGAAGTGAATAATTTCTCCAGAGTAACTTTTCTCAAAGTTGAATTCTTCTCCTATTTTCCATAGCTCGGATTTGGCCCAATTGTATCCTTCAAGTGGAACTGAAGGGTTGATTCGGAACGTTTCCAGTATATGGAAGGCCAAGTATAATAAATCTTGTGATGTGACATGGAAATCCGACACCATTTTTTAGTTATGGGAAAAAATCTTGATGTACGCAGGTTGTAGTGGTGAAACCTATGTATACGCATGTTGTAATATAGGCAAGGCACGTATATGTGGAAAAATAATTTTTTTATCTCTGGTATTTGTAAAAAGGAACTTCAAGACTGCATAGGGAAATGGAAAAAGGCCCTATGTGCAAGATTGCATAGGGTGAGGAAAATCTTTCTATAACAGAGTAAAGATTTATTTGCGGTGTCGAATCAACGATTACAATTCATCTTATCCCAAATCACAATTTTTCTATGGTTCTAACAGTCTAATACAAGACTTAGAAGTTCCGAGGAAATTCTAATAAGTCTATTCTAAGGCCTACTAGGCCTTATCAACCTTCATACTTTGCTCCAAACTGACGAAGACAACATGTATCTATGACCTTGGATGGATATTTTTCATCCCATGTACTTTTACTATAATCTAGGGAATTTCTCGAGTATTTAGGCTCTTCAACTACATCGATACTTTCCTAGATCTCAGAGTAGTTTTTTCACCTTCCTTTCAAGGAATGGTCTACACCTTTATAAGCTCTCACTTCAGAGCCGTGAAGCCTTTATTGGGTTACACCCTACCTATCGGACTTTGTGGATCAATTTAAGTACTCATGCCTAATTTATTCAATTCACTTGCTACTCAAACACACAAAATTTCTTACTTACGCATCTATAATGCATAACAGAAATATCATTCCATTCATCTAATAGGAAGGAACAATGATGTACTCAAATATATACAAAAACAAACAATACAGACAATTACTCAGGAAAAAAGAAACTTATCTGTTATGGTTTACAACAAGCCAACTGACCATGGGTGTTCACCTTTCCACCCTACCATAGGCTTAGAAGAATTTATTCTCAGCATTCTAGCCACCCCCATGCCAAGCCATGATACCATTCGAGGATTCTCTACACTCCTTCATTTGTTCACTTGCAACTACCCATTTGTGTGTGTCTCTACATGTCCATGTGACCCCTTTTCATTCATTATCCCCCATGACTTTGTGGGTCGTGCCAGAAGTTTCCTAAAGGTACTTTGCCCATCCTTCCTTAAATTCCAAAAGGACTATTCCAACTACTAACCTTATTGATAATAAGTTTCAAGGGATCGAGATAGTCTAGGTCTGCACCATTTTAATTAGGGAAATTATTGCTTACGGATTCAATTAAATCAATAATTACCTCCCTCTTGCACCACTCATATCATGGTATCATGGATCTTACATTGAAGGCTTCACCCCATAGTCAGTTGTTGGCATTTTAAATAAACAATAATTACAATGTTTATATGACATTACATGGAAATCATGATTAATTACATATAATCAGAGGTTTAGTAAAGGGGGCGTTATAGTAACCAATGAAGAGATCAAGTCTGAGGTGCGCTCAAGGTGTTGGGGTGTCT
>CBVK0103652827.1:0-13227 GCA_900067695.1 Picea abies | reverse complement strand
AAAAAAAAAATTTCAGGGGCGCTGCCCCCGAACCCCCGCGCGGGGGGCCCGCCCCCTTGCACCCCCCCTCTTACCCCCGCACGCGCCCGGTGCAGGTGCTCAAACACTACTACTCGTGCAAAGAATATAACACATACCCAACATATCTCAAATCTGGAAATTTTGTTTTTCATATTCATGATCAGTCTAGACATCTCATCCATCTTTGCTTCTTGAGGTTCTCTATTTGGATTAGAAGTACCACAGTCTTCCCTGACCTTTTTCTTTTCTGCATGATCTTGTTTTTTCTTCATCTTTCCTGATGCGATCATGTTTCCTTCTATGTCTATTTTATCCTCTTGCATTACTAGCAGGGCCAAGGACCTTTTTCTCTCAAATTCATGGAAACATCAGCATCAAATGCCCTAGCGTATGTCACTTAAGTTGTTGATTGTGATGGCTTTATATCTATAGGGATCTTGTTATAGAGCTTATTAAGCCTCCTATTGAAACCATTCAAATTTTCATTGGATCTTTTCTTGAGTGATTCAAATTCATTCAGGTAGTATAGGCTATCCCTTTTCTCACCCCATTGACTCATAAAGGCAGCATCTAGAGCTGGCCAACTATCAATTCAAGCAATAGGAAGTTCTCTAAACCATTTTTTAACATCTCCCCCTAGAGTTTGAACAAATAGCCTTATGAATACATCATCGTTCTCTACAAACTAGTCATCTATAAAGTCTTGGGAAGAACTCATATGCTCTTATGCTAAGCGAGTTTTATTTCCATCAAATTTTGGCAGATATTTCATGTAATTCTCAGGGAGGTCATGGGTACTTTGGGGCAGATTCAATAGGGAAAATATGGAAGTGACCCAAGTATTTATAGGTGGTGTGGGAGCAGGTTAATTTTCCCCAGGTCTTCCTCCACCTAAGCCAACCATGATATTTTGTAAAATGATGTTATGGGCTTCAAAGAACAGAGGTCCAAGGACAATAATTTTCAAGAAAGGTTGATGGGAAGAATTGACTTCTTGCCTAAATTGTAAAGGATAATTATGGAGGTCTATTAACAGTTCTAGAGGAAATTTTGCGACGGAAAGAGAATCTTCAGGTATATCAGTCAGATCTACATATTCAACATTTTGATGAAAAACAGAAGGAGAGATTTCTAAATAAGGGTTACCTATAAAAAGGAGGTCTGACACTCTCTGATTTTCCTCCAGGTCATAAGATTTTCTGGATTTGAATATATCGGGACCTGATTAGGATAAGGGTGGATTCTAGTATGTCTTCTAACGAAGGCCATATTTTCCTTCTGTGGAGTTTCTAGGTGAAATATTAACACCCAAGTGCTCGAGGCTTGTTCCCCATCAAGTTTTAGAAATTACAATGTCGTATCCCCAGGGAAGATTTCTTCAATTTATGTCCCCAACAACGATTCAATTTTGGATGTTATCCCTCGAGATGTTCCAGGTTGTCTTTGGAACAATGTTGAGGCACCCAGGGGCCAAGACTCGGGATGAATATTAAGGCCATATTTGCAGTAAGGCAATTGTGCAATATTTAGGAAGTTTTTACCTCTCTCTCTCTTTCTATTTTGAAATTATAGGAACTCAAGCAATCTGAGCTCAGATGATAAAGGATCTCAAAGATGAGAGGAATATGTATATAATTGTTTCAAACAATCAAGGTTAAAAGGAGGATGGAATGATGGGTTATAGGAAAGAACAAAATAAACATACAGGGAATTGCTAAGAATGAATCTCGTAGCCTATGGAAAAGGAATAACATGTTGACCAATTAAGAATTCAGTAGCTCTAACAGATGTATACATATCTATAAATCATATACTTCAAACATCTAACACCTTCATAGACTCAAATAAATGGAGGTACCCTATGATTATCATTTAAATGCACAAAGAAATGACAAGAAATGGTCATACATTCAAAGGAAATCACTTATATATCATAACCAGACATCATACAGTAAAACTGAATATGAAGAATGGTTTTTTTTATGAGATTTTATAAATCAGATATGATACAAGAAAAACAATAATGGGATATGCTTTACAACAACACATATACAATAGAATGAGGAATTACAGATTGAAACTTAAACGCAGGAGATGAATCTCTGGTTGCATGTTGCATTTATCAATTGACTGTGCTCAAGATATCTTTGTGCTTGAAAAGATCTAGTTACAAGAAACTCTTTAACTCCCCAAAGTGTCGACCTGAACAATGGGTTCCTTCATTGTCTTGTATTCCTCTCGCTCATGACCTAAAACCACTTCCTGAAACCATTTCCAGCTTCTTGAATATTCTTAGGGCTTCTTGATTCTCGAGTGATTTCTCCTCTGGTCAAAATTAATTGCTTTTACCTGCATGAATTATGTTATGCTGAGATCATGGGGAAGATGGAAACCTGCAGGACAAAATGTCCACTCGTGTTATGTCCCTGAGGAGTCTCTGTAATCATTTCTTCTATTTTTGGGTGCTCGAAATCAAATCTGCAGAAATCATGAGAATCTAATGTGGCAAGGAGACATGACATGTGTCACCCAGATTTGATATGATTTGGGGAACCTTTGGTGGGTTCCACCTTATCCACGTGGTATTTTTTGATTGGCTCTCACACTGCTCTATTGGAAATTTAACATCACACCTCGCCAAGAGGCTTTGATACCTGGGAGTAGATATGGGCCATTGATCGACCCCATTTGAAAAATTTATGAGAGAAGATTTGGACCATCCGTCGTAGGTGCCCATCGGAGTGGTCGGGGTCTAGACTTCAAACATGACTCCAATGAGGGGGCTCTGAGACCACATCTCAATCGTTGATCTCAAGTTACAAGGGGAAGCCTGATGACGCATGAGGGTCATCGATATTTTGCACATTAAGATTCCATTCTCCTCTACGGTTACCAAGGTAGTATGGATTGAATCATATCATGCATTGCTAGATCTAATGTTGGGTCATATTTAGAGTACTTTTAAGCCAATCGTGAGACATCCCTAAAATATCTTCAAATATAGATATTTGACTCCCATGTGCCAGAGTTATTTCTTGAACATGGTTTCACACGTGACGTAAGTGAGCTTGTTTATGAAAAAACTTGTGTTACAATCTCTTGGTGTTATCCATAAGCTCTTAGAATTTAAGTGACAATATTCCTCTTCATTGCAAAACACCTTATGGACTAAGGATGCGACCTTAGGTTGTTGCACCAAAATTTTCGATATGAACTTTTCCATCTCCATTCATCCCTAAATAGAGATTATGCTAAGTAGGGTTTCCTTGTGTTCAATTGATTGGGAGGGAAGTGATGCTACCCAAGCCTTGTGTTCAATTGATGGGGAGGGAGTGACACTACCAAAGCTTTTAGATGAAGTTATGTACTCCAACTTTTTATACCCACATGAAGGAGGATGAACCAACAACTAGGTGCCACCATTTTTTTCAATGATACACTAAGCATGATATTATTGAATCCAACGAGGAATGAATCCAAATGGGATGGTGACCCAAGTAGATATTGGTGGCCACCCACTTCTTCCATTGACTCAATGGTTCTCTACCTTCTTGGCATTTTTTTTACAATTTTTCAAGTCCCAAACTTCTGAAGTCGTTTTTAGGCCCTAAATCGATAATCCTCATATAGTTCTTTCCAATGAGCTATCATGTCCCCCAAATGGAGATCGTATGCAAAAGTTGTGCTCTTGGGAAGTTGATGTATCAACTAACCACAATACTTTTGGTGTTTCATCTTCCAAGGTTAGGGTTTTGATGTTTAAGGTTTTTTTCTCTTGTCTTTTAGGCTTTATGGTGAAAGGCCATTTTCAGTCTCTTTGTAATTAGCACTTTGCAAATGAGCATAGTCGACATATCTTTCTCTTTAGAGATAAGTTACCATCATTCTAGCCAGTTTTTGATGTACAGTTTCTTGTTATTTTATTCATTAATAGAAGTTGGGTTTCATTGAATTTATGTGTTCTCTTCTATATTTTTGCGTGTGTTCCATTTAATCCTTGTTATTCTCGATGCATGCCCCCAACAAATTCAGGGAACAAGGAGTGGGTATCAAGCTAGTTACACTTGGGGATAACTACTCTTATCGACCCAAGAAACCTTGCATGGCATACGAAAAGAGAGATGACAAAGAAAGAAATCATATCAAGATTTTTCTCAAGGAATCCATTGTGCGACAAAGGAACGAAATGATGGACAAATTCGCCCAAATCCTTCAACAACTGGCTATAACAAGCAAGGAACCTTCAACAAGAATCCATTTCGGAGGTGCGCCACCCCTCAAGGTACAAGTTAACTCTGATATCCCTTTATTTGAAGACCAAATAGATGTAGATGATTTGAATAAATGGTTAAATCTGTTAGAAGGTTATTGCTTCATTCAAAACAATTCTGACACCAAAAAGATCACTTTCTCACTCCTTAAATCCCCTCCCCGTGTCAAATATTGGTGGGAAAGTTGTTGGGAGAGACACAATGAATATGAGTCTATGATATTCCATTGAGGACCCACTTTGGCAGCCTTTGTTGATGCCCTCAAGGAGGAATTCTACCTTATTGGAAATTATGATGACCATAACAAAAGATGAATGACTATGCATCAGGAGAAAGACCAAATAGTGTTAGAGTACACCAACATCTTCCATACCTTGTGCCCAAAATGGGTATCAGAGACTCTGAGTGGAACCTGGTTTTGAAGTACCACAGTGGCCTACATAGGTACATCCAAACAAAGATGGATCTCTTGAACATCTCCTCATTGGGAGTTTCTTGTCAATATGTCGTCAAAATCAAGCATAAATTTAAGCAGCAGAATAAACAAGAGTATGAGTCCTCAAATATGCAACAACAAAAGTATGGTAAAGGCAACCCTAACTCACAGAACAAGGGACAAAACAAGGAAAACCAAACTCAAGAAAACTAGTCCAAGCCATAGGAAAAGAAGGGTAACAAGAAGATGAAGAACACTGGAAAGTGGTGTGAGTTCCATAAAATCCATGGCACAACACTAATGAATGTCACTCAAAACAGTCATTAATGTCCGAGCTTAAAGAAAAGGAGTTGAACCCTGAATCAAACTTTGATTCGAAATAGGGAAAGTGGATCGTTGATGTAGAGCCCATTACTACCATCGCAACCACAAAGATCCAACAAGACGAGTCAGAGGATCTTGAGGCGGAGGAGTGCCTCTTCTATTCACAAATGTGGGTGAAAGGGACCCCACTAGATTTCACTTCTATTCACAAATGTGGGTGAAAGGGACCCCACTAGATTTCATTGTTGATAGTGAGAACTATAAGAACTTGATCTCAAACGAGGTCATCAAGAGACTGAAGTTTTCAATAATGCCACACCCTCCACCATACACCATCGGTTGGTTAGGCTAGGAACAAAAGCATATCATCAGCTAGTAGTGTCACATGTCCTACGAAATCAAGCCCTTCAAAAATGAGGTATTATGTGATTTTGCCCCACTTGAAGTTTGTAATGTTCTTTTAGAACATCCTTATATATGGAAGTGTTATATTGTTTATGATTCTCTCCCCATAGTGTCATTACTACTTTGGGAGGTCATCCCTACAATGTACCAAAGGTAGTTCTTACTACTGCAATTTCATTGATCTCAACAAAACAATGTTAGAAGGTAATCTCCCAAACTACAAAGTTTTTCTTCTTCATGGTTCAGTTAGAAAATGAATGAAAGGTAAGTGTGATTGCCACGACCTCTACATAAAATCTCTCTACACAGCAGAAGCAAGTGGATAAGGTTGTAGAGGAATATAAAGATATCTTCACTTCACCTACAGGGGTGCCTCTACATTGTCAGGTCAAAAATTACATTGACTTGATACCTGGTGCACCCTTATGAAATGGTCTGATATATAGTTACTCCCTTCTGTAGAATGAAGAAATAAAGTGTCAAAATCATGAGTTCATCCACAGGGGCCACATTTGACTGAACTCCTCGCCTTGTGGGAGCCCAATTGTCTTGGTACAAAAGAAGGATGGGACATGGCAACTCTATATTGATTATAGAGCCCTGAACAAGATCATTGTCAAGAACCGATACATGATCCCCCATATTGATGATTTTTTTTATCATCTTAAGGGTGCCAAGTTCTTTAGTAATATTTATCTCAATTTTGGCTACCACAAAGTTCCGATAAAACAAACCAATGTATGGAAAACAACCTTAAAATCTAATGAAGGCCTTTTTGAATGGTTGGTCATGCCTTTTGGCTTGACTAATGCTCCAAGGCCTTTTTGAATGGTTGGTCATGCCTTTTGGCTTGACTAATGCTCCAGATACATTCATGAGGATAATGGATGATATCTTTTTTTCATTCACAAACTATTTTTTGGTCGTATATTTGGATGACATCCTCATATTTAGTCGGACCTAAACTGAACTTCTGCAACACATCCAGCAAGTCTTGAGCACCCTGTGGCAACATAAGCTATACACCAATGTGGAGAAATGATCATTAGACATGAAGTGAAATAAATACTTTGGATACATCGTGGATGAACATGGGGTGCATGTGGAACTAGCCAAGATCCAGTTCATCCACGACCAGCCAACCCCGAAGACTATGACAAAGCATCGCAACTTCTTGGGCCTCGCCAACTTCTATCGTAGTTTCATGTTGGGATTATCTCATATCACTTGGCCCTTAAGTCAAGTGACCAAGGGTGGATTTAAAGCCAAGTTTTCTGGTCCGAGTCACAAAAGAAAGCATTCCAGGATTTGAAAGATCACCTCTGATCCGCACTAGTCATCAAATTGTCAGACTTGCAACATCCATTTAAGATTAAGATAGATTCCTATGACTATGTTATCAATGTGGTCCTCACTCAGTAGGGACATTCGATGGCCTATCCAAGTGAAATTTTTTTCTGATGTTGTTCACAAATATCCCACCTATGACAAAGAGATGTACTCCATTGTGCATGAATGTAAAAAATGGAAGCATTATATTCTAGGAAAGGAAACGACCATCCACATTGATCACGGACCTCTACAATTCATGAAAACACTAGGAAATATAGAATGACCACCATTATAAGTGGTCCACATACTTGCAACAATTCCACTTGAACATCAAGTATAAGAAGGGAAGCACCAACCATGTTGCAGATTGCCTCAGTCGACCCTTGGTTGTGGTGCTAACCAAAGTTCTTAACTCTTGTGGGAATTAGACCTATGGGTGGCCAAAAATATACAACAGTGAATATGAATTTGCTACTACCTATCAGATATTGAGTGTGGGAAAAAAAGTTCCAAACTTCCATCTCCAAGATGGACTATTATGCCATTAGGGCCATCTTTGTGTTCCTTCAATTGATCATGTGAAGTTGATTTGGGAATATCATTGCAGTCGGGTAGCATGACACTTTGGTGTGGAAAAAATAGTGGTATTACTTCAAAATTATTATATTGGTTGAAGCTTCGGCAATATGTCAACAAGTGTATCCACTCATGCACTACCTGCGCCATCACCAAAACCGCCATTAAGAAACATGGGCTATACACCCCTCTACCTACTCCTGGTAGGCCTTGGGAGTCCATCTCCATGGATTACATGTTTGGTCTACCTTCAACCAAGAATGGTAATAACAATGTCTTCATGGTCATTGAGTGATTATCCAAGATGGTAGTTTTGACACCCTGCAAGAAGAGTATCATAGCTGACACCACTGCTAAGCTCTTCTTTGAGCATGTTCAGATTCATTTCAGTCTACCATAGATTATTATTTCAGATCATGATAGTGGGTTCTTGAGTACATTTTGGTCTAGTCTGTTGTCATTGATGGACACCATCTCACCAAATCAATTGTCTTCAACCTCCAAACTGATGAATAGACGGAGCTAGTCAACAAAATGATTGTGCATATCCTAAGAATGTACAACTCCAAACATCCTCACACATGGGATGAGAGTCTTCCTTATGTTAAGCATAGCTACAATCAATCCCTTCATAGCTTTACTGGCCACATCCCTTTTCAAGTGTGCTTGTGGTTCCAGCCATTGGCCCCAATTGATGTAGCTCTACCCATTGCATCCACACACAAAGAATCTGATCATGCTCAAATTGAGGTTGATAAGGAAGCCAAATTTGTTGAATGAATTCAGCACACCCACCAACAAGTCCATGACATATTCCAAAAATATAATGCTAAGTACAAGAAACGACTTGACCAACATCGAGTTCCACGTAGGTTTTAGCTTGGTGATAAGGTCTGGTTACATTTATAGATAGAGCATCTTGTAGGACCCCATTGCAAGCTTCTCCCACTTCAATATGGGCCTTACACCATCACCAAGTTTTTAGGTGAGAATGATTTTGAATTAAGTATTCACCCATTCCTTAGCCTACATTCAATATTTAATGTGGATATCCTTCACCCACATTTTCCACCTCTACTAGACACCTCAAAGGTATCCAAGAACTTGGCCGCTATAGAAATAAACCATGGCTACCTTGAGTAGGCTACAGTTGATCACATCATGGATACATAAATGAAAGGCACCCACGAATAAACATACAACTCTATGGAGTTGTTAAAGCAGGGAAACTTCTTCACGAAGGCAAGTGGATCGACAGGAGCCAAGTTCAACAAAATTTTCCCCATCTGATGACGGAACTTGATGCAATGGAAACCATTGCTTCCTAATAGGGGGAGGTTTGTTTAAAGTGGATATCAGTGGCTTCCCATCTCTTCCAATGACTCAACAGTCTCTACCTTCTTGGCATTTTTTCTACGGTTTTTCGAGTCCCAAACTTCTAGAGTCATTTGGAGGCCCTTTTTGGCCTCTTTGTAATCATGTTTTTGTGAATGAGCATAGCCAACATATCTTTCTCTTCATAGATAAGCTACCACCATTTTAGTCATTTTGTGTTCTACAGTTTCCTGTTATTTTATTCATTAATAGAAGTTGGGTTTCATTATATTTATGTGTTCTCTTCTATATTTAAATTCTTTCCAAGAGGAATATAACTTGGATGAAGAACCAATCCAATCACCCGGTAATATGATCTGGATCAAGTCTTTTATTTGTCAAAATGTACTTTCCTTTCTTTGGATTAAGATCCTTTAATAGGTACCAGTCTAGTACAAGGTCATCCACTTCCTCTGTTACTACATCTCTAGTATAGACCCCGCCTCCTTTTTTGCTTTAGGGCCAAACACCATGATAAAGTTCCCTTCTAAGATGCAGTTCTCATTGGGCAAAGATTCCCCAAAATATCAAAGGGAGGCCCAATGTTTTTATTTCTCTCAAAATGGACATGGGCATATATGTTGAAGAGTTTCATATGTCATCTTGTTGATTTATTCACTAGTAAAGTGAGGATCCGGTGTTAAGTAACATAAAAATGAAGAACTTCTATTTCATTTTGGTCCCAAAGGGTGCTCAATCCCCTAGAAGATCCTCTTGCATTGTATTTTGTTCTTTCATTTACTTTCCACAACTTGTTTTTTAGTTTCATCGTTACCTTATATTCTATTTTTGTCTCTTAGACGGGAATGATGCTAGGTTTTTCTACTCGAATCAGGTCTCCAATTGAATATTGATTTAGTTTAGTTCCCATTCCCTTGTAATTCTGAGAGATTATTTTCATTTCTTACTATTGGGAGGTTTGCTTCCACTACCAAAATCAATTGACAATGTTGACTAAGATCCAATAATTTTATCTCTATTGACTACTTCTCTTCTTTCTTTATTTTTTTTTCTTCTTGTATTTTTAAAAAGATTGACCATCCCCTCCCTCTTTGTCATCAGATGCATGTGAAGTTTTTTTATGGACCAAAGAACTAGATGCATGAGAGGTCGAAGAGAGAATAAATGAAGATGGAGTGATCAATTCTAGGGAAACCAAGAGTGAAGACAGGATGATATGGGACAAAAAATTCAAGAGATATCGAGGCCGAAGTAGAAATAATAGGCATAGGATATATCTTTGGAGCAAGGGGAGGAGGGGCCACCACTAGAGAGGTGGATATTAAGGATAGTGGATCTAAATTAGAGAGAACCACAAATTTGTTAGAATCCAAAGGGGATTCATTAGAGAAATTTTGAGGCAAAAAAAGGGCCTTGAAACAAAAATAAAAATGCTTTATAACTTTAAAAGAGCCAATAGGATTCAAGGTGATGATGTCAACCATAAGGATAAATAGTTTTTAAGGAAAAGAAAAATAAATAAATAAATCATATTTTCAATTTATCTCCTTATAGGTTTACTCAAATTTCAAGTGTAGGCACTCATTGGATGCAAAATTAAATCATGCATCCAACAAGTACCTACATTTTAAATTTAAGTGAACCTATAAGGAGACAAGTCGAAAATACGATAAAATAAAGTTTTGTTTTTTTTTTTTTCTTTCCCTTTGAAAATACATAACTATTATTTTCACTATTATTTTATTATTTTCCTTAAGAGGCCCATTTTAGACCTCCAAATTTATCTAATGATCCATTTTGCATAGCAAAATTTGATAGAGGGGGATTGTTGGGGGCGAAGGATTTTTTAGCATGTTGTCTCTTATTAGTATATTCTTTTGGAGGTGGCAGAGGAATTGCGTTCTTACATTTTTTTGCAAAATGGCCATATTCATGGAAAACTTTGCACTTGAACAACAAATGTTCATAATCAAGAGGTTGAAGATGATTTTGTTTGTCTAAGGAGAGTTTGATAGATTTTGGAAGACCCTTTTCTAGATGGAATTCTACACAAATTTTGGCACATGTAGACATACCTAATTTGGGCTCACATTTGTCTATGTACTTACCAAGAGTGTTCTCGGTGGCTTCAAGAGATTCATCATTCTAGCAATAAAGATGTAAGTGATGCAAACGAAACCACACCAAAATTGTTGATGGCACATCCACCTCTGGACCAAAGTCCAAATTCCATCTATTCAAGTACATTCTCTTGGGGGCCATGAAGTAGGGTTCATTCTGAAAAATCAAATATTGATCCTCACTCAATTCGAATAGATATCTGTAGTAACCCCAACCACGTTAGAAGTAAGAGAGTTTTCCCTTGATTATTGCCATCCAATTTTTTTCATCCATTCACCTATCGCAAGGGGGGACGAGAGGGGTGTTGATGGCTAGAGCCTAGTGAACTAGCCAATGAGTACACGATCTACAAGAGTGAGGGCTTTGAGCCAAGTTGTGGGAGGAATATTTACATCCAGAACTATATTATATTTTTTCACGAAAAACGTTGAGGGTTACTTGCAATTTAAAGGTGATTTTCCTTTGGAAAGCACTAATTACTTAAACATCAAGGCCTATGTTGAAAGGGAGGGGGAGGAAGATGGGATTCCTCCATCCAACTCCATGGCCATGGAGGCCAAGGGTGCATAGAGGGCTTCAGGCAATGGCCAAGCTTTTTTAATCAAAGATATCAAAAATTAGATATTCATAATTATAGTAGATTGACATACTCATAATAATTAATACATTGATAAATTTGTGTATATTTATATATCTTATATATTAATAAATTAATCATTTTTATATTTCTCTTATAGATATATTATGTCTAACATTTTTTCATTTTAAATTTAGTTTCTAAAACATATTACATTTCCATGTCATAATAATTTCTACAATGCAATGAATAAACAAGTGCCATTGCAGTGGCAATGTTTCTATCGAAAAATGTTTGTCTATGTTCTTAAAAAAATTGTCTATTTTTTTAAAACTGTGGTGTTGCAAATAAAGCCATGAGACCTCAATCTTAGGGCGCGCAAATCCCTGGATTGCCTTCAACAAGGACTAATAATGAAATATGGACTAATGTGTATTATAGTCTAACATACTTGTGTGTTATACTCTTAACATATTTATAATGTGTTATAGGCTAACAGATTTGTGTGTTATACTCTCACATATTTATAATTGTTAATGAACTCAATAATTAGATATCATTTTAATATACTAATGTTTTAAAAATATGTTTTGTTTATGTGTCATAATAATTTTTGCACTACAATGAGTAACTAATAGATTGATAAATTAAGGTGTGTTATAGTCTATCATAGTTGTTAGTCATTTTAATATACTTGCGTTTTAAAAATATTTTACGTTTCCATGCCATAATAACTTTTGTACTACAATGAATAATTAATAGATAGATTGAATAGATTGATTCATAGATCATTGTATGTTATAGTCTACGTTTCATAATTGTTAATGGACCAATGAAGTCATAATATCAATCATTGTAGGTTATAGTCTACATTTCATAATTGTTAATGGACCAATGAACCCATAATAGTTAATGTATTCATAATTTTATGTACATTCTATATAATCCTATATTAATAAATTCATTGCTTTAATAGTACAATGAATAATTAATAGATAAATATTAATAAATTCATTACTTTAATAGTACAATGAATAATTAATAGATATATTGATAGATTATTGTATGCTATAGTTTACATTTCATAATTGTTAATGGACCAATAAACTCATAATAGTTAATGCATTCATAATTTTATGTACATTTTATATAATCCTATATATTAATAGATTGATTGATAGATTATTGTATACTATAGTTTACATTGCATAATTGTTAATGGACCAATAAACCCATAATAGTTCATGCATTCATAATTTTATGAGCATTTTCTATAATCCTATATATTAATAAATTCGCCAGTTTAATATATTAGCGTTACATAATGTAAAACAATTTATTTCATTTCAAATTTAATTAAAAAATATAATATTATAATAACTTTTATAAGATAATGATTAATTAATAGACTAATATGTGTTATGACTTAGCATATTCATGACTTAATAAACTCATAATAATTAATACATTATGATTAATGATTTAACATTGATTTAATAAACACATAATAAGTTTATTAAGTTAATGTGTTATAATTGAAGAGGAGGAGGACCATCGAATTAGTTTATTAGACCTTATGAAGGTAAGTGATTACCTGGAATTCTTTAGAATTTTATTTATGTGTCTCAATTCCTATTTATTATTATCATTGTAGTCTCTATCCCTAACAATAGATTTTAGGTTTATAATTATTGCACATTTTCTTTCCTTCCTGACTTCTTTTACCTTTTGAACTTCCTTCCTTCAAACTTGCGACAAGACGTCGCCCAAACTCAGCCAAAAATAAGGTCGCCCCAACTCTTCCCACAGAATCACCTCAAGGTAGCGCA